>JAODUK010085647.1:0-37693 GCA_027564635.1 Typhlichthys eigenmanni
AATTACCAAACGCCTGAGCCTGGAAAGCCTGGCATTGCAAGACATGTCTTTAGAAGAAGATAAACTCAACCCAAAATGTATAAGGTAGTCCCTTGTCAAGACAAAAAAGTAATTTAAGACCATGAGGCTTATATATCAAGAAAACGTAATATCATAATCTTCAAATAGTAGCATCGGAAGTATATGGGCCATTGAGCCGAGTGACAAAAAGCGAGTGCCTGAGAAACTCAATTTCTAACGAGGGGCAGAGCATATCATCCGATATACTCACTCCTTGATGAAAATAGTTTTTATCAGAGTCACCCAAGGTAAAAAGTAGTCCAATATAAATCCATACCCCGAGAATTGACATGTTCACACGTAAGACTACAAAGTTTGTTACGATGACTTCCTGGTTGTTATGATGACAGAATGTCGATGAATCAAGTTCACTCTCAATCACTCACGCTGCAGGTTTAGGAAACAAGAATCAACCGTTGACATCTGTCTTTACCTGTAGCTGTAGATAGCTTACTGGCCCAACTCAGCTAGTCCATGCGCGGGCCTAGGTGGCGCGGTGGCCCGCCTCGTCTGCTCCGTGTGACGAGTAAAAGCGGCATACTAAAATTCAGTGTTGCCAAAATTAAAATTCATCAATATCATGTTTGAATGTCTGTTTAGCTGGCTGGCTATCTGCTAAAAGTGTCAGCCACTGCTAACAGGGTGGAGATTTTCGCTAGGCTTCTACTGCTTCTACTGCCCACACCTGCGACAACCCCTAAGCAACGATATTGTTTAGGGAAAGGGAAAAAGTGTATTAGTTTATATGGCTTGCAATAGCGGACTATAAGATTATCATTTATTAAAAACTCCCTACTCCTCGATACATGCGCTGTTAGGGCGCAATAGCACACATGCAATATCATGCCCTTGTCTGGCTGTCTGCTTTATGTTTTATGTCTTATATCTTTATTATAAACGATAGCACTTTATGGGAGTAGCTCTCCTAATTTCATTGCATGTTCTATTCTATTCTACATTCTAAATTATATTGTAAATGTAATCTCTGCATTTATGGACTACTAATTACCAAACAATTAAGTTATATATCTCTACAGTGACTCAAATTGCCCACCAATCACTTCCTGGAATTGTTTTGCCATAGGGTTTGCCTCTCCATGGACCATGTGACCGTTGAAAATGACAAACTTCTGTTGGCGTAATTCTCTCTTTCCATGGCTCTGCTTAGAACCAATTGAGCATCTTTTAAACGCTGACCATGTCCAACCCTTTATGACCACAGTGCTACTTCCAGCAGGACAATGCACCAGGTCACAAAGCTGGTTCCTTGCCAATGAGTTCACTGTACTCCAATGAACCCAGCAGTCACCAAATCTCAATCCAATAGAGCACCTTTAGCATGTGGTGGAACAGGAGATGCGCATCATGGATATGCAGCAGACACATCTGCAGCAACTGTGTGATGCCATCGTGTCAATATGGAGCAAAATCTCTGAGAACATTCACCATCAAGTGTAAGAGCTGCATTGTTATCTCTATGGTGTATTGTCCAACATGATTTAAGTGCCCTTCAGGCAGAACTTTCATATTAAATCATTAAGACGATGATGCCACTTTGGAATCATATGACGGGGGGGACGTGGCGGGTAAACACTCAAATCTAGTCTTATCTGATGCTTTGAGAGAGAGGAGAGGAGAGGGGAGAGGAGAGGGGGGCATCCAGGGCTGGGTTGTGGGCTCACCGTCATTCAGCTCCTGCAGCAGATGCTCCTGGCCACAGAAGTCCAGCTTGACTGAGATGCTTACTGGGATGGTCACAGACTGGCTGGGCTTCAGAGGCAGGTGAGACAGAGCGTCCCCTAGCTCCCAGCTCAGGAACTCACCAAAGACTTTCTCTGCAAAGACGACATAAGAAATATTACGTCAGACAGAGTATGAATACAGTATGTGAGATACTGTACACTGTAGTGTCATAATCAAGCTCAGGATTCACAATATTGGAGCTCTAGCCATGGAGGTAAAGACAGACAGACAGACAGACAGACAGATACCAGGCTGCCTTTGGGCGGACTGGCACATGATGAGGGTCTGAGGAAACAAAAACGGACAGGAGGAAACCGCAAACATTTCCGAAGCAGGAGTGCAGAATGACATTTCTGCGCTTGTATCTGGTCAAATGCAATTTGCTCTGCATGCATACACATTGTACTGACAGATTCATTTAGACTGGCTAGTTGTCAGCCATATCTTCCGCATAATAACATTTTATAGCATGGAGGCACTGTACAAATAGTAGCACAACATGGGTTGCAGGGGATAATCCTATATAAACCCAAAGATGGTGCAAACGTCTACTTAACCCGTGTTGTAATTTGGCTAATATACTACATCGTTCTTACTCACTGGGGTAATACAGTATGTTTTCAGTATAATGGAAGTATATAGCGCTGAACTTGCTGGTGTCTCCTGAGACAAATGTAATGCGGCACTCTTTCCTGAGAAATTCATACCATTGTTTCACAATTGTACTGTTGAATCCCAGAGCCAGTTCTGTGAGAGGGGTGGGGGGGAATAAATAAATTAATAAATAAAACTGCATAGCAAGAAGCAAAGGACACAGTATGCGGATAGCTTCCCTTTAAATATGTGTGATTCAGGTACACTGCGGATTAGGTGCTACATTTGGCTCCCATAATAACAGAGGGATCGCCACTGCACATCCGGTGAAGGGTGGACGGAAGTGAAAATTGCATACACAGTTCAACAACTTTGTGGTTCAGTGGAAAATGTGAATGAAAGAAGCTTCAGCTACTCCTCAGCAGTCAAGTAGTGATGGGTCATCATCGCTGGTGGTGACGTGGGGAATGTATGCCTACGTCACCCACCACCTGAGACGGATGAGTCAGCTGCATCCACTTCCTGTGAGGGACATCAAATGAATGATACGTTGCCTGAAGAAGAGAAAGCATTCTGCTGCAGATGACCAGGAGGTGCAGCAACGGCCTAATCATTTGCAGTTCTTTGCAATATGCAATTATATGCTTGTCCAAATAAATATACAGTAGCATTTATTTTAAATTAGAGCTGTTTGAAACAGTTAATCACTCGGCATCTGACTCTAGGCCCTGTGCTTTCTGCCTTAGCAGCTCACAGATGACATAAACGTTGAGGGGATTGCAAGGGATGAATCGCAGGTACCAGTCACGGAGAAGAATCCACAAATACGTCATTACAAATCAACTCTGAAAGGGAGGCAGGAAAATGGCTGTGAGGTACTGCACAGCAGTTAATCATCAAAACTCTTGAAATAAAGCAAAAAGTCAAAATTAAGTCAAACTCATTTCAAATCTACATACAATATGTAGAACAACGGCCTTAGGGTCTGGCCAAGTGTATCATTCAATGCTTACAGTGCATGACTGCCTAATTGACCGTCGTGCACTTATATTGTGAATATGTTTGTATTACATTATACTTGCTTCTCTTCGTTTGAGTGACCCACACACCCAAATTCTTGTGTTGTGTTTTTACGTGGAGTTTATGTAGGTGCAGTGTGTATACTGCCAGGCAATAGAGGCAGAGTAGGGTGATTACAGCTACCCTGGAATTTAAATGGCAAAATAGCACGTGTGTGACAGACATTACAATATGGTGTCACTGTCTTGGGTTTGGGTTTCTTGGGAGTTCATCCTAAATGAGGGATTAGAGAAGCGTACCAATTCTGCTAAGGTAGTTTGCATACAGATAAAAGTGCAAATATACTGGCCACAATGTACGTTTTGGAACTTGCGTGATCTTAAGCACCATTTTAAGCAAAGGACAGGTCGATAAGAAAGATGATTGGCGGGTATTTAATCCGTGAATTTTATCCCAGCTAGGTCTGCCTGTTGTATCAACCTCGCCTTGATAGCTGTAATGTCATTTTCCTGGCCTCTGTCTGCTCCTGTGTCTGACGCGTGTCACTGCTTGTTCATTCACTGCTTTGATCAGATATTGCCTGTCAATCACGCCGCATGATGAAATGGCCACCAGACTGGCTCCATCATAGAAGCTCAGGGTTAAAAGAAGAAATAAAGACATCGTTTGAGCCCAACAAACTAAATAATCATCTATGTTATTGTTTATTTTTGGTCAAGCTTGCTGCACTAGTATTAAATAATCTTTATAATTTCTAATAAATACTAAGGACATCAGATTCATTAGAACATTGCAACAATTGACATCCATCCATGTACAATCAACCCAAAGCATTAAAATGGCTAGGTCTACTGCCCTCTATTGGCCACTAGTGAAAACAACATCCCGATGTGCTCCTAAACCAATTGCATCCTTCCAGGATGTGCCTTCCTCATTTGTCAGCGTGCAGCAGCAGATAGAATAATGCCGCAGATGTCTCCTTATTATGGCACTCCATCTTTTATTCATTTACTTCCCAGGGAAACGTCCAACCTGAGGCCGTTGGAGGCCCACGTTTGGTGGACAGTGGCTGCTTTAGCAGTCAGGTGAGGGCAGGTTGGCACAGGAGCAAAAATGCATTGCCACTTGAAGCCATGACACCAAATAAACAACACAAGGGCCTACTAAAACAAGCAACAAACACTACCCATAAAACACTCTATACAACTCATTTGCAAGACAATCAATTCATTTGCATGTCTCCGATTCACTAAGTGCTCCCGAATGTCTATAATGGCATCAAGATAAGGTCATCAAATAGGGTGAATCGCCTTTACAAATATGACCCATGAGAAACGCCACCAAAAAAAAAAAAAAAAAAAGATACATTAGGAGAAATGTCATTATCCAGACAAACACACGTGCATGCATGCATAATCCATTTTTAAAGTGAATGCCTATTTGAAGCTCTACATGTGCCATAAAAATGTAATTTCTTTAATTAACGGAAATGGTGAGACGCCCGCCTCTAGCGGGCTCTTTATTGTACAATAAATAACAGCACTGTGCAGGCTGATCGTCCCACATTCCACTCTCCGCCGCCTTCCCACAATTCAACGCGTGCTGTCACTCCTGGCACTTAAATGCCTTTACGAGAGACCCAATCTATTCGTGGGTGGTTGGGGGGGGGGGGGGACACTTTAAGAATACCACGTCACTCCATGTGAGAAACAGCAAGAACACGGCAACCTTTTTTTTTCTGATGCCTAATAGCAACAGGAAAAGTGCAAGTGGCAATATAGCTGCCGCGCAGAAAAGAGTACATACCAATTTGTGTTAATCATGAGCCTCTCAAAAAAGACTGGGAAGGAGGAACTGTTTCAAACGTGGCTTGTGGGCAGGGGTCGCTCCACTGAACGCTGAACCCACCAGATGTTCTGCTCAGACAACCGCTGCCACTACGGACAATGTGACCACAGGCTTAACTCTTCATTGAGCTACGGTGGAGATGCAAAAACAACAACTGGTTGCAACAGACTTGTTACAGAGCAACCCGGTGTCTCCATCGGCCTTGGCAACAGTAGACTAACAAGGTGGCAGACGGGCTTATGTAACCTGTGTGGAGTGGAAACGGCACCCTCTCAGGCTGTGACCTGAGAATAACCTCTTCCTCTCAACCAATGTGCACCTTCTCAATCCCACATACAGCCCTATGCTCTTCTTGAGGTACTTCACATATGTACAGTACTAGAACCCCCTCCACACACACACGTGGACCCTCCATTTGGTGTATTACCGTATGCACGTGTCTGTGCATCTTAATAGCTAAGCTCCATTGCTCTGCAGGCAAAAAGGAAACAGTTAAACAAGTCAATATGTTGTCTTTCTCTTGCTGGCACTGCCTTGCACACCAAGGCCAATAGAGCAAATAGGTTCTACATGCTAGTCAATGTGAAAGGCTGATACACAATAGATTTGGTAAACAAACATGTCCCTGATGTGTGTAAGCATCTTACAATGTTCCAGTTTATTTCACAGAGTAAATTCTCAGAATATTACAAGCCCTTGCTGTGAGGCAGATTAAATTCCCCATCAGAAAAGAGTAACTGCTAAAATGAAATAAGATAAGGAAATAATAACTCAAAGAGTAGACTATATAATAATATAATGGCACGTGTATATAAACCGTGCTTATCCAGCTTCGTCCATCCTAACAGACTTAGAGGAAAAGCTTGTTTGGACGACAACATAACATTGTAATGATTACTAAAGAATTAGTGAATTGTTTTTTCGGCCAGGTAGGACAGCCTCCATTTTAGACTGCATAACATGCAAAAATAGGCTTTAAAAAAAGAAATAATAATAATAAATGACATTCATAAGTTCCTAGGTGACGGTAAAATCAGACACGGTAGTAGCTCTTTGCAGCTCGACTAAATAGACACATAACTATAAAAGCTTTAGCATTTAGTAATGTGCTCTTTGGTTATCACTAAACCTTACAGCTCACTTTAGGCAATGTCTCAAGTCTTTAGAAGCATGCTGCAACACAAATGAGAAAAATGAAGATTGCTCCACGGGGAAACTGATGCAACATGAAATGGCCTTCGAAGGCCCCCAAGCTCTGCTGTGGAACATGCCTTCATCTTGATGAAGGTAATGAACCACACGGTTCCATCACACCACATGATGTGGCACAGAGGAGCTCCTCCCTCACTGCTAGATGAACCAGCGTATGCTCATCGGAGTGAGGACACAAGGTGTGGGTCACAAGACAACTTCTGCTTGAAATTACACATCACACACAGTTATTCACAAATTGATCTGAGACTACATATGACAATAAAATAAACCATTTATTTAAGGGGCTAATGGGTCAAAGTGTGTGTGAACTACTGCTCTACAGTGAGTGTTCCTGATGGGCACCCTCAAAGACAGAGCCTCACAGAGCTAGCCCCTGGCTGAGGAAACGTGTCACACTGGAAATGTCATCCTTTACCCACATGTCTCATCTTTGTTGCATTAACTGACTGCAGCCACTGCTCAACCTTTTAATGAGCCACCTATTAACATGTTCAAGCACGTATTATATCGTGAATGAAGGGTTACTATAGCACGACATCGCAGCTCTCCTTGTCCGCTAGAGGATGAGGAAGATATGCCTAGGCTAGGCTACTAGCATATTGGCTAACATAACACAATTAGTGATTATTCAGTTAAAAAAAATAAACATTAAAGTTAAACAAACACATCTATCTTTGCTATTATCAAAGACGGTAACGTCTTTGCACGATATGACCAATGATACAGATAAAAACAGCTGTTGCTCGCACTCCCAAAAAAGGCAATCAGTTTTTGGCAGGGGATACATTTTCTATAAGACACACGTGAGTGTGTCTATACCAGAGGTACCCAACACGGTGCCCACGGGCACCTGGTCGCCCGCAGGGAAGACGAGAGTTGCCCGCAGAGCATGTTCTAAAAATAGCACTACTCGCCATGGAGCTCAATCTAAAAATGTTATTTGTGTTGCTGTTTATCAATAACACTTACATTGATGTAGATTTTAAAATGACAATATTTAATATAATAACATTATCAAAACAATTTATGAATTAACTAATCTTGCCTGGGCTCAGAGTTCAATATTGTTCGCGTTAGAACAAACCATCTCATTATGCTGAGGCAAGCAGCGGGTGCAGCTGCGGTAGCTAAAAAATAAACAAAGACAAACATGGCAGAGAAGCTAAAGAAAACATAGTATTTTTACGATGATTGTGAGCAAGTTATTTTTTGTAAATAAAGTAGGCCTGTCTCAATTTTCTGACAGTATATTCTTGTAAATTGAATATGATTTCCTATCATTTTGAAATACAGAAAATGAATAGTAGAATTAATTGGGAAAAACCCAGTGAGTAGTATAATGGCCAATTGTTTAGTTTAGCTGCAGTTACAGAACTGTTTCTTTTTATTGATATTTCTGTGATTTCAAAACAACTGCCACAGCGTTTAAAGCATAAACGTCAGTGTCAAGTGTGTACCATTAAAAAAATTAAGAAGCTTGATTGGAAGCAAGGCAGGGGGGTATAAGAGGTGCAAGATAATGACAAAATGTGATATTGATCATGAAAATTGCAATATCGATATTTATTTTGATATTTTTAAACATAAAAACACAAAGGTTATAAGAACATGCATCTAAATATGTTCATAACATATCAAAACAACACATCTTCAACTGACAGTCATATTGGACTGGTACAACAGTAATTCCAAGATACCGAGGAGGCATTCTTATTGGCCACTAATGTTTCCTCTTCCATCTCTATTATGTCATTAGCTTCCTCAGCCACACATCTGACTTTCTGTCTAAATCAAACACAACTAAGCCAAACAGCCAATGAATGCATCTCTTCACAAAATAAACTGAATATTGCACTTCCTGCAATAGTTTCATTATATTACTACGCAATGTGATATTGCGATACTATACTGTCGATATATTGAGCATCCCTAGCTGGGATGTAATGCTACCTCTGTATACACCTGTGTACTGAAATTAACAGGGCAATGTACGTGAAAAAGGGAGCTACATTAAATGACTCAAATATGGTTTGAAAACGCCTTGTATGGAGAACATTGCTCCCGTCAGGTTGGGAGATGGTAGCGACAATGAACAGAAAGTAATAGAATGGGGAGAGAGAGAGAGGAGCCGTACAGGCAGCAGAGATCAGAAGAGCAGAGCAGGTGTTGAACAAAGGCAGCGGGGGCTGGGATGCAGGAGAAGAGCAGGATCAAACAATAGGAAGCCCCCTCAGAGACACAAAGGGCCAAAGGAGAGGGCCCGTGAGGGAGGTGAGAGCGTCCATCAAAGACAGCACCTGTCACAGGCAACAGACATCAGCAACGATCTAGCTAAATGATGCTAATCTCCGCGTTCATTACATCTCTGGTATGCAGCTAGGGCAGACAGCGCTATGATGGCAACGCCACGCGAGAGGTACAGACCTTTGGTGGTGACCATCTTGGAGGTGACCTCCAGAGACTCGATGTTCTCCTTTCCGATGTTCTCCAAGGTGACGGTGAGCTGTTGGGTCTCGCCGTTGAACAGCTGCACAGAGACACTGCTGGACACTTCTTCTTTGGCCAGGGGCTGCAATGTGTTGGCTGACCTGCCAGAGGGAAAGAAAGGCCTCGTGTATAAAAAAAAAAGTAAATTTTGGAGAGTTGAGCAAAAGTGTGTTCCCTAGCTGTTGCTACCAATCACAATCACACACCAGAAAATAACTGAAGGCATGAATGTGATTGGTAAGGACATCTTGCATCTGACAAGAAGGGCTGGATGGATTTTTTCAAATAGCTGCTCATTCTTGCTCAATTGTCCTGAGTAACTTCCTGTACCTTCACTCCTAATATAATCATTCACAACCATACATTTTGTGAGAATTTGTCATCTCGGCACAATGTCAGGAATGTTTTTATTACGGAGCATAACATATATTTTACACGTGTGGGACTTAACTGTATAATAAATAAGAATATAAGATATACTGTATAGGGCTGGATGTACATACAAAAATAAATGCTTTACTTTTACTTAAAAAAAAAACATCTCACATTAAGCCTCCTCCACAATGACCACTCTCACAAATGTTGCATTTGTTTAAATTTACCATTATCTGCTTCACTTCATTTTCACACACAGAATAAATAAGTGAATGAGATCACCATCCTAATAGCCACATGCACGGTGGGCTGTTTACACAATGGATATCGCAGGCATTCACACGCACATGAATCAACAAGCTGTTTGCGATCTGTAATAAGACATGTGCGGCGCTCGCGCTCCCAGCATTCTATAAATCTCTGAATAAATGGGCTGCTTGGGCATACACAAATCAATGTGCGTTTTCCGTGTTATAATTGCGTCTCTCTGACAGGCTAATCTGCAGCCTCATTGCCTCATCCTTCGGTGAGCATCTCAGACGGCTAACGAGCGATTTACTTACAGTAATAATGCTGTCAGTCCACATTAGGACACACATTGGCCTTACATCAACGAGCCTGCCTCAGATCCTCCTATAAAACCACGGCTGTTCGCTGAAGGCAACGGCCGTGAAGGACTGCAGTGTGTCCTGCTTTTCACACTGGCAGACGGCAACAACATATAGGCACAGATGCACACTGCACATGGGCACGGTGGTATTAGAAGTGTATTCACATTGAGACCGCTATCAGTTTTCACAGTGGGAGAGAGACGATAGAAAGCTGATGTAATAGCTTTATGTAAACTCACCTTAACAGACAATAGATTTTGTGATTGTATCCTCTAGAATGGAGGATATTTCAATATACATATATGTGCCTCCTATTTCTGCACAAAGTCTGCTAAAAAATAATTACTTGTAAAATATTGTTTCCATTGTTTTCATTTTATGGTAGAATTAAAGATAAAAAGCCATCATAGATTTTAATGTCACAATGAATAATAAGTTAAACAATGGTGTGAAAAAATGGAAGCTGCTTTGCGCTAGAGTCCACCAGGATGCGAGGGCCTGAAAGATGAGCCAGCAACTTCTTAGACTCACGACAAAGTCTCCCACCAGACCCTGAAAGGCATTTCAACTTCAATCGCATCATATTTCTACTGCTGTACCCTTGGGGCACAAGAAAAATTAAAAGACCTTCACATCAAAAGCTTTGTGAAGGCTAAGAAAATAAAGTAATGAGATTTGCTTTCAAATACATTTCATCAACACCCTAGCAAGATTTCATTACTTAACTTAAACCACCCGCCATTGCTGTGCCGGTAATATTACCAGCATATAGTGAATAGGTCGAGCCTGCCATGCATAATGTACCACTGACATACGGCAAATTGACATCTGTGCTAACTTCTCAGTGTCAAAAGTGTCACATTTCTATTATTACATTTTGTAATATGGAGCACTGTGCATGTCGTGGAATATAGTTAAATACCATAAGTGTCTTAGTGTGACACACTCTGCTATTAGTCTAATTTATTTCTCATCTGTACAACCCCTCAGAATGGAACAGCAGTAATCTGCAATTCTCATCATCAGTGCATTATCCAGCACCCACAATGGCCCCTTGCCAAAAATCAGTACCGCATACAATTATTCTCTCATAATATTTCACCTTTGCACATCGTGTAGACTTTGTCCCTGTATAAAATACTGTACAGCCCAGGGCCGGCCCTCCCATTAGGCAATAGTCATGAATTTGAGGCGGTCTTTTGCGCACCCCTAATCAGTTTAAGGCTGTGAACAAAACTATTTTGTTAAGGCTTGGTCATTGACATAACACATAAACACTGTCGATATTCCAAGAGTGGCATTTGTATGTCCTGCCTAAGGCAACGGAACATCCAGAACCGCCGCTGATCCCGCCATATTATTACACATAAAATAAGCATCCGGTCTGACCTGGGCAATGACGTGCTGAGCTGTAGGCGGGGTAGGGAGGGTATGACCTCCACCAAACAGCCACCGGTCTTCACGCCAATCAGCTCATCCAGAACACAGTCGCTGGTGACACCGAACACAGACGTGTGGTAACCTGTGCTTGAAGATAAACACAGGGTGAGAGACGCTGAGACGCTGAAGACAGATAAATGGAGGAGATACCCCATAATCATTCCATTGTGGAACTGAAGATCAGACACTGGTTTGGCTATCTGGTTAAGAGTAGGTCAGAAGTGATGGAGCCAAATATGGCCAGAATGAACGCCAGACTAGAGGGATGCTATTTCCAGACTGCTACTCGAGCTCTGTAGGAGACGGGAGCGACCGCCTTACTTGCATGCGTCCATTTAACCAAGCCCTGACTACAGTGAGTAATCAGACCCTGTGTATAGGATGCATGATCGGTGTGTGAGAAAATACATTGCGATATTATGCTGCGAGATTCTGCATCGATTCTCTAAAACATTGCATCGATAAAAGAAATTACAAAAATGGATTTGTAAAAGGGACCATGTACAAAATGCATTAAAATGAGAGGTAAGATGCTTGTTTAAGCTAAGTTCCATCTGCGGTCCCTGAGCAAGTTTTACATAAGTGTTTGATATTTTTTGCAGCGGCGCCACACTTACCGCTATGAGTTTCCAACAAATGAGAAATCGCAATATATCAAATTGTGGTCCCTGTGTCGTGATACATATCGCCAGATTCTTGCCAATACTCATTCCTAACGCATGTTGTGTTTACAGGGTTGTCTGCACATAGTCTTCCTAATGTTGTGATGATTGATCCTATTGACCCTTGGCCTCACCGTTGACTGTAATGTTGCCTGAAGTTCGTGGAACACCAACTAGGGTGACTGGGTAAAGTCCAGACTCCGCAGGTAGCGACAAGGCAGCTGGCAGGGACTCAAACTCCACTCCTGAGGTAAGTAAACCCTGGAGGACCAAATGGTACCCATCATTGGTATATGGAGGAAAATGGAAATACAGACAAGCCATTAGAGAAGCAGCCATCATTCACATATACACACACATATACATACACACACACATCAGTGTTGTCTATTTTCAAGACTGACAATCTGTATTGAAGTCAATGGAATTATTCATGCCAGCATAAGGCCGCACTTAAAAGCATGTGGCACACGCCATGAGAATTTACAATGCAACCGTAAAGTAAGTTAAATTTAGGATCAACTTCTAATATGAGATCAGATTGGATGCATGTCCTCAGTTTGTAAACAAACAAAAAAAAAAAAAAAAAAAACTATTTATAAAAAGGGTCTTATGATGAATTGAGCGAGTGGAGAAAAGTTTATTTTCTAACTGCAATTCAGCCTCAGCAGGAAGCTACATGCAACTGGTGTGTTGAAGATGAAATAACGCTCAGCGTGTGAAGGACGTTTCCCCGTGGAGAAAATTGCTCTTGTTGGCACCGTGAGCGACAGACAGAGATTGAAAATGAGCCTTACAGGCACTCACAATTGGAGGGCGGAGGACATAGGTAAAGCGTTTAAAGGTGTTCCGCCAATTTAGATTCCCACCGGCCAGTACAGGCGCTATGAATACACACTTGCATCATGCGGCTAACTTTAGAAGGTGTTGCCAAGGCCTACAGTATTTCCGTGGAATCTATTTACATTGGCTGGGGTGGTGATGTAACGTCGGGCTGAACATCCTCGGGGGATGTGGCTGTGATTCAAACCATGTCTGTTCCCTTACTCGATCAGACTCGAAGTTTCTTCATTGGATTGGCTTGATTGAAACACTACAGCATTAAGATACATTAACACACGTGTCACTCACAATAACAATCTCGCATTGGTGATGGTATTGAAAATTACCTTTCATTTTGCTGTAACGTGTGATTAACACCACTGGTACAGTAAGCATTAAACAATACATTTAAAAACCAAGTCTATAAATGAGCATCATTATAGATTCTAACAAATAATTGGAATATACAGTCTAAATGCTCCTTTGCAAGTGACTAATATCCCACCTACCATCTATTCCCGTGGTGTGATTACTGTGTGCTTAGAGTTATGAGAGGGAAATAAAAGGGCGACGCTACTAACTCAATCAAACAAAGGCAGTCTGGGCATTACCGCTGAAGTCGTGTGGCGACTGTGGAAAACAGCTGCAGGAGTGCCAGGTCACCTTGGTGACAGGTAAACAAGACAGTGCCTTTGGAAGTGTGTGTGCGTGTGTGTGTGTACAGTACCGTGTGGGCCTGTCTTGAAAGGAGGAATCCTTAGTGTGGGGTGTGTATTGGCTGGAGGAGCTTCTATATACATATGTGTTCAGGCCTCTTTTGTTGTACTTCTTTAACTGGATTAAACTACAGTTGATACTTTGCTCACGCCGGTCTGGTGTATTGACTGAACGGTATTGTCTCAGCAAAAGGTTTCTACTGTTTCCGAATGTCATGTAAAACAAATACAAAAAGCATCAACATGGTTTCTATCACATTTCTGGGCCCACAACGCGCTGAAAGGCACAACTGTGAGAAGATGCCCCGCCCCTCTCCAGACAGTTGTCGCGGCGATGGCACCTGAAGCTGCCAGATGCCGTGGACAAGTAAGGGGTCTTCCACTTCCATCTGTGCTCTGATCAATTCACTCTCGGGTGGAAATGAGTTCATGACAAACCAATGTGAGCGCATGGGTGCGTGGGCGTGCGCACCTGTGTACAGTAGCGTTCCTATGTGCATGATTGCAAAGGCATTTGTTTGCACTAGCAATGTTTCCTGCTTCCCACAGAAAATTATTATTCAACCAGTTGGCCTTACAATATTCTTCCTGTTCAATGCCTCTGTTCTGCATTTTACACTCAACGCACACACAGTGACAGAAACAACAGCCTGCGCTTTCTCCTGAAGGGTGAACACTGACCAGATGTTCAGAATTGGGTGTCGTTCGCAGTGTCTGCGAATGTCAGCGTGCACCATTACAACGCGACAGGGTGACGCTGGATAGCCCAGCCGGACCTGTCCGAGTACATTTGGCCTCGACCTAGGTGCTGCTGCGAGACAGCAGCCACTGTCGGGGGTCCTGGCCCCCGTTAACCCTCCAGCATGCCAGCAAGCCTTTCACAGCAATTTGCCGCCGAGCGTCGGGAAAATAATTAAAGGCTACATCAATAATAGCAGTGGGCAGTGCGTTGTGAACAAGCCACTGTGCCTCGCCACATCAAATGAGGGAAAGCCTCTCTTGGCCCGCTCCTGACTGAGCCAGATGACAGCTCCGCATTCTCACCTCGGCCGCATCATTGCTTTAAAAAAAAAAAAAAAATGCATAAATACAAACAAATAATAGGCCGTCAACCAGCAACACGGCCACGGACTTGACAAAGCAGTTTTGTTTTTGTGCTTACGAAGGACAGATAACGGACAGCAAGGCAGCACTGACGACTCAGGCAGTGCAACAGTTGGGTTTCCTGTAATATTGGCTTCTTAAAAGCCTTTAATACATGCTTCTCAAAATGCTATTGATGCTAAGCGGCCACTAAACAGTACGGCTAAACTGGACTCCCTGATGGTTTATGGACTATTTTCAAACATGATTTGACGCCAAGGGGGGTGGATTCAATTGCCTCTTACTCACCTTAATAAAGAAGCAATCTTGTTCAACAAAAATGAAAAAGAAATGAATAAAAGAAGCAGGGGGGGGGTGGGTGGAATGAATAGCACCATAGCTTGTTCCCCTAATTAAATACAATTAATGTATTAACGTGTCAAAAAAAATGATTTTACGGCTTTTTAGCCTTAATTCATTAGCATATCAAGCGCTACAATGCATTATCACTAGGGGGAAAATGGTGACGACGCACAAACATATTTTAGAAACCTCTGGGCTGACACTGAAACCTGCAGCAAATGTGTTGGCTGTCAGCCTGTTATTTCAGTAATGGTGTTATACCAACCATGTTCTCCACTCGCAGTTCAAACGGCATGGGGTTGTAGACCATGAGCTGGACTTCACAGACATCCCCTTGGACCCACTGGAAATCTAGAGAGAAACCAGCAGGAGGTCAAGATGAGCTCACACTGGTGGTATAATCTGTTCAGAATTAATGAGGCCATCTCATCCTTGAACCTGAAATGTAATGTATAAGGGTGGTTTGTGGGGTTTAAAGGGATTATTTTTACATTTGTTCTGCAGATCATTTATTTGAAATGGAACCTTTATAGTTAACATAACAGTCAATTACTTTCACACCACAACAAACAAAAAGCATGTTATTGAAATGTTGTGCCTTAGTACAGTTCACACATTTCAATAGACAACGAGGCCTAATAGAGGCAACCACAGACCAATTACACTGAGCTGATGCAAAGATGCTCAGGATGTTATGCAGTCATTTCAGGGTTCACAGAGTGAAACTGTTGTTGTAATAATGAGAACATACTGTAGAGCGGCTGATCTCTTACAGTCTACCAAACTATCTGAGGAGACAATCAGGTGGATAGGCTCAAGAAGCCCTAGTTTGCGAGGTTAGGATATATGTGTGTGTGTGTTGCTGATATTCTTTCTCTGCCTCTCCCAGTAGGAACATGAGAGTATGTCTTGAATTAAGGTAAATTAAGGTAATTACGAGAAAAGCATGGATCAAACTTTTTATACGACAATAAGAGTTGGCCCTGAGAGATGTAATTGTAAGTAATGCAAGTTATGCCATCAAAACATTGACTACATTTGTTCAAGTGTAAGAAACTCCGTCTCCCATGTCCATTTTGAAAGATGACTTTGCCTCGGCAAGTTCATTTAGTCTCTTGCTGTAAATGGGCTGGCAAAAACACTGGCTGAAAAATCCAAGTTCAGAGCCTGGCAGGCAAGGAGATTTATGACGAACAAACTTCGGCCGCACACCCTGGGAAATTAAAAGTCAGTCCAAAGAAGGGTATCTATATAATATGAATGTCTGGAAAGACCCACACATCTTCAGGTCTGCCTGGCAGGCATGATCTTATAGCCAGCCAATTAAATGTGAAATATTGCTCACAAACTAAAAACAGCAAACTGAAACTGCTGTCATCTGTCTGAGTACAATTCTCACTCATTAAAATTAAATCACCAAAGCTTTAATTAAAGAATTGTTGCATGGTCACCATAGCATTGTACCGGTACATGGTTCGTACCATCTGCTGCCAATACATGTATTGAGTGGTAAATGAAAAGAGACCGACTATAAGGTCAATCAGTAGAGGTCATATTTATACTGTTTTGGTCGGACCATCCGCTGTTAAACACTGATATTGTTTTGGGAATGTCCCACCCAGACACAAGATGACTCACAACCAAAATACAGCAAACTCTGCATTTGGGTAAGCTTTTACATTTGCAGATCTGGGTTTAGTTTAATACCTTAACTTGTGATAAATCAATACCATTAAAAACATTGTGGTGTAGGTGGACAGGCAAGCGTGAGAGTCTCGATAACGACAATGCCGTTTCCTAAAGAGGTTAGCATAGTGCTGCAATAGCTTCAGTTTTATTAGAATTCAATAGAAGAGCAGCACAAAAGGCTTTTCGATGGAAAATGTGTTTTCACTCTTCTTCTGACTGGCTTAAGCCAGTGTTAAGCCTGACGCACACCGGCGGCGTAGGACGCGTGTCAAGACAGACACCTCTATTGTTTTCCATGTACAACCCAGACACCGGTGTTGTCTAGACGCGTTTGACTCACCGCCCGGCTAGAGAGTATGCAACTGTTCTATTCCCCTGCGTTGACTGAAAACACAAGAGAATATGCGGTTTGGTATGTCCAGGCTCCCGTAGTAGCTCTTTTCTCTGCTTCTGTTGTAGCTCGACTGCTCCGTTCCTCTGATTATACTACATGCTATCAACAAATGCTTATGGTAGCCTAGCTTCCAACTATGTTGTTGATCTGCTGCTATCAAAACTATCTTAACTGCTCAGGTCGTTAAATTGGCACGATAGTAATACAAAATAGACAACTACAATAGTTGTTGCTGGCCTGAATTGTCACAAATATGTTAACTTAATATATTTGTAATTCTACATAACTGTCCTAAAACATGCATATTATTATGTTAATACTGCACAATCAATCCAGTGCAACGTAAATCAAGAGCAAATGACAAATGATGGTGGATAAGATCTGCCGTAGGCAGTGTGCAAGGAATCAACTCTACAGTACGTGCAATGTGCAATAGGCCTAATGCATGCATACTGTGCCTGGGCTACACAGGATAAACAGCTATTTTAAATCCAGCAGGCCCAAAGAACAGACCCAAACACATCCCCGCCACATCACTCAAATCCCCAGCCGACGTCGCTTCGCGTGGAGAAACACTAAGAGATCAACTTAATGGACAGAAGAACTAAAGAGGAAATAACATGTCAGGAAACAAAACAAAAACGTATATAAACTTAGGTTCTTTCGATAGTAGCCTATGTGACAGGTTGGTACGAAAAGTGTCATGTCTTTTGAAAGAGACCAAAAATCAATATATGGCCCTAATATGAAAATATAAGAGTACGTTTCAATAAATGACAAGGCTGTTATTTTAAACTGCAGATACCTAAAGCTTTATTTTGCTGCAATTATAGTCTGGAAACTGCATTGCACTGGGTTATTACCATGAGGTATCAATCTGTCAAGCAGCAGTTCCATCTGAAGCTTTAGTACCTAGGCCTATGGGGAGGTTAGGGCAGCTAGGGCTGGATGTGTACATTCTAAATCATCTCCATTCATAAGGACTGAAGCAGAGTTGTACAGGATTGGCTTGGACATGAATCAACACCATTGGACAGGACAAAGCAAGCAATGCCAGATATGTCTCCATGCACATACTGGCAGCGTGCGTACATGGCCCTGCCTTGCATTGCTCTGCCTCCCAGTGGTCATATAAGACACATGATTCAATTCATGTAAAGTATAGCTGAGGACATACCACATCAGATACATCAAACATCCCATCAGCATTCTATTAACACGTCAGACATTGGCTGTGAGGCAAGGAGATGCCCTGAATGAGACGTCAATCTAATGCACGTGCGTGCGTGACACACGCACGCTCTGGGAAATGCAAGCAGTCTAAATAGCCTTTATTTGTGTTGAATCTGTTGTTGCATGAAACACCTTATACAGCACTGTAATTCAAACTAGTGTGCGCCCGCACTTTAAATGTTAGCACACTACAGTATTTCTGAGCTCTGACAGTTTACCACTGTCCACCTTTTAAATGCCTTTAAGTGTTTTCCCGGCACAATTAAAACCGGCTGCCTTTTTCTCTTTTACCTCTCGCATTTGCATGGGGAGAACACTCTCAAGCAAAAATTACTATATACACCACCGTCTGCTGGCTAATGATAGTGCGGTTTATAGGATCAGCCTCCATCATAGTTTAGTGCATCTGCACTGCTGAGCACGCGGCCCCAAAGTGCTTCTGGACTGCGAGCAAAAAGCAACGACGTCCTCTACTGTACGATGTTCCTGCAAGACTGATGCTTGGAAGATATTAACGGAAATAACAATATCAAAGCCCCATTGCTCGCCTAATGAAGCATCTGTATTTTGGGCAATGGTTTCATCTCTCTGCAACCCCTCTCTACAATGCACCAAGCATCACTGTGAACTTCGCTTAACAGCATAATTTACAAAGCAAGCAAACAAAAATTAATAACTTAAAACTACAATTTAAGTCTCAGTCTACCAATTGTGTTACACAGCCATACAAACATTTATGGCCTTGTAGTTAACCATATCACAATGGTAAATAATCCTATATTGCCATGTTTCTAGCTAAAAGATAACCACAAGTGTGTGAAATATTGATGCATCTCCAGTACTGACATTTACAGCTATATTAGTACACGGTACGCTGAGGATGTAAAAGAAAGGGTTAACAGCCATCTGAAATAGCTGCCAAAGTGTGTCTAGCTGGCGTTTGGTTGTGACCACCAATAGTCTTGTGGGAGTTAGTCCATCTGTCTAGTTGAAAAGTGTGTCACATTCTGGTCCAACATTGGGCCACTCACACAAAGGGTCCTTAGATGTAGAAACATACCACAGCCATTGCTTTCCACTGGGTTTGTCTTCCATCAAGCAATATTTATTTCTATAGCACTTGTCATACAAAGCAATGTAACACAAAGTACTTAATACAGTGGCGGCTACACCCTGGACACCACCATATTTAATGGCAGCGAATTAGTATTGTTTTCAACTTGTTTGATTAACGCGATTGGACAATTCCACTCTGTTGTTCCTGTTCAAACCCGCCACTACTGATTTCACTCATCTGCAAGGAGATATTTGTTTTTATTTACTTTAAAAAAAAAAAAAGTTCACAAACAAGGATTCTTGAGAATCTCAAATGATTAAGCAGCAGGTTTTTGTTCCCTTTGTGTCGTGTGAGCACCGAAGATCCAGATAACTTGATTAATCCGAGTCAGTGTGTCTTCGTCATGTAAATGATTGAAATTCTCAGAGTAGTAATGATGTCGCAGTTGTTAATCTTGCATCTGGTCTTTAGCTCACCATGATGAGTTTTGGACTTTTGCGCTTATAACACGGAGATCGCCAGTTCAAAACCAGAGCTTTACAAAAGTAACATTTATAAATGTTGGTCTCAATGGATTGACTTGTCAATAATTCATTTTTTAGTAACAAATTAAGGAAAAACGTTACAGACACCGTTTTGTTTGCTGTGATGCACAGACCAAACTCTGTATTCAGTCCTGTGTGTGTGTGTTAAATAGCAACAGACTGATATTGTCTAGCAGGAACGTAAAATCATTTATTTCTGTATTATATTGTGAAAAGTACACCACATATTTGGAAATAGGTTTAGAAAATGAAAAAATTATGTGTTCTCTGTAGAATTTCTATAGTTCTATAGTTAACAGAAATAACATATCAGTAACAACAATTAAACAATATCTATTTTGATGGACCGTTTTCTTCCCAATGAAACCTTTTAAAATAATGTGAAATACCTATAAAAACGTGGAACATCTCAAGTGGAACATCTCAATCAAATATCAGAATTAACGATGCAATGCTAATCTATACATTTGTAATCAAAACAGACGGCTAGGTAAAGCACTGCTCCTTTAAAACTGAGAACATGTTATGGTACTGCTTAAACCCTCATCCACATTACCATTTCCCAAATAATATCCACATTGTAACAAGAGAAAAATTCCCCTCCCAATATGCCCAGTGTAATGGACATCCCATCACCCACATTAAAAGAGAATGGATGGAAGCAGAGATGGCAGTTACTAAAGTGCCTCAAAGCAATTATAGGGAAAACAATCTCCCACTACCGATCGCCTTGTTTAATAGCTCAACATCAATTTGATGTATGGCGTGTGATCCGCAGACAACCAAACACACAGTGCACTGTATATGTGTGGGGTTTCCAGCCAAACATAGAACGACATCACTTTGAATGCGCATGAGGAAAGAGCGGGGAGGTTTTCGGTTAAGGCTGTGCCTTCTTGTGTACACACATCCGTGCACAAGCTGTCTCTTCAACAGGTGACGTCACGATTAGATCTTTATTGACCGTGCATGTTTTGTGTCAGAGGTCAAACTCTCTTCCTCGCACATACATTAAACTAAAACACTCCAAGTACACAGTAGCATGCGGCAAGGGGCCCTCTACTCAACCTGTCATTACTACGCTTAGATGAAGCTAGATTTGATCGACTTGGACGATCCCAAGTCAGTAACCGCGTGAAACACTGAAACGAATACATCCCAAGCAGGCACGACGCGAACAATCTGTAGTTAAACACACGCCAAGGATTTACAGTTAGGCGGCCGTGCAGTCAGTCACACACACACACATGCCGCTTCAACCTGCTGCTGTTGCCGTTGTCCAGACCAGAACCACTAATGTCGGTATGAGGCAGTTGGGAGATTTACGAGAAGGCGCTCGTTCAAAACTGGGTACGTAACGATGACAGCATGAGTTCACAGTGACTAAAACTAAATCCAGGTTATGTGGGGAGGGAGAGCTCTGAAAGATAAAGCCCTTCAATAATAAATCACAGACTAAATGTAAACCTGTAATACACCAGATACAAAAGGTGTCATTTACTATTGTGTAAAAAACCTTGTATCGGTATTGTTTTACCAGGTTTCCTGAAACCTGGAGTCAATAAACTTGCACAGCCTGTAAATGATATCCAAGCAGATTATTTATTAAAAACATTTTTTAAAGAACTGTAGATCCCTCCCCACCCAACTACAGCGATGATAAACTACCTGTCATAATAACTACAGTTCATTAGACCTGACAGCAGAGATATTCTCAAAATGGGAAGATTGGACTCACTGAGGTAGAGTCCTGCCAAGAGCACCCCGTGTCATATTTCATGATTATACATTATCAGGATCAATGAGGGGGAACTAAGACAACCATTAGAACAGAGAGGCAGCAAAACAGGCACCATTTGACTCCTTATCCATGAATCTTGTGAAATCATGGAAGGGGAGGGTGGGAGGCGAGCGAGGAGCGGCTATGTGCAATATGTGGGAATCAGCTTCACAACGTTAACAGCTGTGGTTGCTGCTGACTATACTGCACTGCGCGCTGGTGGCTTTTTGCCATCCAAACTGTCTGTCTTCATGCCCGAGACGAACGTCACCTTGTTTATGAGTCTCCCCTCACGACAAACAGAAACAAAACCAAGCAGTGAAATCCCATCCTCGCCATTAATTACAGCCCCCAACAGAGCAGATGCCAAAAATGGAAGCCTAACTTCTTTTAAATCAATATTTCTACAATCATACAGTAATGCAAATTTGCTGATGGAGCTCAAACCTTTTTTAACAAGTGAAAGATGCATACGTTTTGTTATGAAGGGAACATGCCTTTAAAATGTGTTCACTGCATAAATTATATATATATGGGAAATATTCTTAAGCTTCTTAAGGTTTGTGCGGATGCTGCTTGATAAATGACACCCCCCTCCCCGCCCCAACACCTCTGAGGTCCAGTTACAGACGTGCATGTAAATACAGGTACAAAAATCCCGGCTCTCTTACCGATCTTTTTGCAACGTTCCTCCCCTCTGTTGTGCATGATGATGGGGGAGTAAATAAACGGGCTGGCAGTGGACATGGCAGGCCCCAGAAGGCCTTTCACTTTGTGGGGGCGCAGACTGGTGGGCAGATTGAGCAGCTTCACCGACCTATTTTGGAGATGGGAAGATGAGGCAATATTGGGAAAGCATGGCTTTGTGATATCATCCCATGTCCATTAAAGCCCGAGAGGGTGAAGGAACATGAACGCACATCATCGTGGCTAGAAAAGACTTGAATGTGTACGAATACTTCTACAACTTAGCTTTGGGGAGAAAAACGAGACTCAAAATTGTTTTGATAACTCAGTTTTACTTGAGGACTATCTTTAAAAAAAGTAACCAACTACAGTATGTACTTTCATCAAACCCTGGAATTCTAATGAAATCTCCCAAGAAATGTTTGTCTTACGGCAATCGCTTTGCCTCACATCCACCCAAATACCTAAATTGCATGCGTTAGAATGTTTTCTCTTTGAAAGTTCCGGGGGGACAGGGATCTGATGCTGGCACTGACTTAAGGAGGACAGAACATACATTTCCTGAGATAAGCTGGCGTAGCCCCACAAAACTACTTTCCGGAACTGTGCCGTAGGGTGTGAGCGGACGAAACGGAATATTTCTCTCCTAGAGAGAGACAATGAATCTCCCTCGGTTAACGTCCGGAATACAAAGGAAAAGAAAGCGGCATTCTCACGCTGCTGTCAGCTTAACAGGGGACAGGGAGGGCTACCTCGCCGCAGAGAGGCGCTCAAGCCAATGTGATCAGCTGGCCAAGTCTCACCTGACGATGGGAAGCTTGGTAAATGGCACCGGGGGAAGCCTCAAGCCGTCGTGTAGTGTGATGACCTCCATTCCACCTGGACACTTGGAGGTGTAGTTCTCTAGACTCTGGGTGACTTCTTTCTTTTCTGTGTAGAATTCAAATAATAGGAGGGACAACAGAACCATTACGGAGTATGAAAGCACACCAGTACAGCCCACGGGCACATTTAAACGCTGCTCATAACGCGGATAACGGCAGCAGTAGGAATCTATTTTAAAAGCCACATTCTCATCCATCACCAGCATCCCCGACATAAAAGATTCATCTCAATATGTGAAATAAATCTAGCCAGTTGTAATTATCACACACTTACATCGAAGTCTCTGATCAGCCATGACGACCCAGGGCCCGCTGTTCAAGTGAGATTGTACTGTACGTTTTATCGCATAATCAATACAAAATGTTTACAGCCATGCTCGTCGCCATTGCTCTTTGCCCCGATGTTTCATACGCACGCACACGCACACACCTCTGTGGCTTATTCCCCCGAGTGCCCCACCCAAGGGGTTACATCAGGACAACTGCAGAGACACTTTAAGGACTGTAAAGGGCTGCACCATTTCCATCCTTCCTCTGCTGCTCCTCCCACCACCCCACCACAACATAGCACATTATTAGTCTGACAGACAGAACACACCGGTCAGACGAGTGGAGAAAAATCCTTTGCGCTGAAGTGGGGGAAGAAAAAAAAAACAAAAACAGGGTGGGGAAAAACACAGTGCACCTCTAAACTTTTCACCAGTTTTGCTTTTTTTTTTCTTCTCAGATGGGAAAGGATAACATCTAACCTGACGGGGCCAGTTAAGTGTCAGGAAAAAGAGGGATACGTCTAGATGAAAGGCAGCGAGGAAAGATGCGGGGGGAAAAAACGGAAGACTGACAGAATGTGCTTCATATTAGGCTCACGGTCCTTTGCTGCAGAGTGCAACAGTTTAGAATTGTTTCACAAGGTTACAGGTGTGGGATTAGTCAAGGTATATGGAAACCGCATACATTTGCATTCATTTTGAAAACCACAACTATGGGAATAGACCGTTTATCTTTACTAGCATAGCCTCACCTTCTGAACATGTAAACGGTGCTCTGCGCATACAAATTAGGTAGTAATTTAAGGCCTTGATATTTTGACGTTTGCTCCTGCACTCACCATTTCATTTGGTTATTCATGTGTCAGGAAGGATTTAAGGTCATTCCTAAAACTAGCAGGAGACAATGCAGTTCATTTTGCAGATCTGTACAGCAGGCCTAACCCCTGTGAACAGGCCATTTGTTTGTTGAAGGGCTGAGCAGTTAAAAAGGACAATCTGTGAAGGGCAAACAGTGTATTGATTTGCTGTCAGATGATGTGGCATAACCACAGTCTTTCAAGCTTGCTGTGATACAGAAAATGTTCCATTTGCCTCCCTGCATTCTCTCTACCCACCCCCCCCCCTCCCCCCTCCCCCTTCCCCTTTCCGGTCCTTGTGATGCACACTGCCTAAAATGAGACCTTTTAGCTCGGGCTCTGGTGCAACGCTCATTTGCCTTCACCCTCGTGGAATCACAACAGGAAGCCCCTCAATGAAATGTCAGTGATAATGTCACTCAACGCGGGCCTGCGTCTCAGTAAACTTTAACCAGAAAACTTAATTGCCCTACTGTGAGAGTCCCCTCCTAATGTGTTAGACCGAGAAGCATTTACAAGACGCCGTGCAGGTGGTGGAGAAAACACACCACTAAATGGTTTAAAGTGGTTATCTGCCATTTAATTATGCAGCACAGTAATTATGTTCCGTTTTACCCCACAGCTTTTGGGGATCAACACATATTGACAACTATAGAGGCAGCAGGTGAAAGAACTATAAAATATGCTAGCATTAACAGAGGCTAAGAGATGACCAATCTTGTGTCATCTTGATCACAAGAGGGCAAGTCCAAAAAGAACCCGGTTGAATACAATCTGTCAGATAAGACCCTCTCTAAGAGCTTCAGGTAAAACCATAGAACTATATGGGTGAAACACATTTCAATTACCTCTCATGGTCCATACGGTTACCAACAGATAGATGGTTATAAGAAAGAGCAACTTAATAACAATGTACACTGGTGACAAAACACACCCTGTGTGTTTTGCTGTGTAACAACACCTATTGATTTACCCCTGTGCCAAGAACTGCACCGTTACGCAAGGAACCCTATGGTGTTCAATGACTGCCAAAGATAGCAAAGCAATTAACACTCCACTAATAGTAGCCGGTAGTCACCTGGCACCGTTCTTGACATCCAGCCTTTATTGAGAACATTTCAGCATGTGTGATAGGAAGGGCATTTTAGGGGGATATAACTTTGGGAACAGTAAAACCCATATAAACAGAAAGTCTGCAGATTTACATACTCAAACAAAACTAATGAAACGCCATCAAGCTTCATATGTTGGAAGATCTCTCCTGGTGATACAAGGTGTGTACTGTTTGTTGAGCAGACGGTGAGATGCATTTTAATGCAAAACAGCAGAAAAATAAGAGTTACATGTCTCACACACAATATGGATTAAACATTTAGTATGGTGGAGAAGACCTCTATTTACATTGACCTTCACTTAACTGAAAGCTAATCAGGTGTGAAATATAATTAATTTGACATTTTTAATCCTTAACTAACTGTTACCCATATTATTTCTACCTTTCTAGCCACCACCACCGCCCAATGCTTCTCTCACTTTAAGCTAGCCCCCGTCTCCTGCGGTGCCTTGGCTATGTAGACATTGTCGTGGTCACCTTGTCTGAACCCAGAGGTAGAGAGATGTATGAGATGTAAAGTGCCATCTCCCATACCAGCAGTGCTTGAGCCAGGCTTCAAATATGAGCCACGTTATCACCACGTCTTTAGCAAGGCACACTTCAGAGAGGCCTGTGAAACCGCCTGCGCTGAAAAAAGCTCTAGCTTGTTGTTAAAAAAGAAAAGGAAAATGCTAATAGCAAACAGAATGTGTATTTAGCCCAATACACAGAGACAGATTGTGTGTTATGCCTACACGCCTGAACGCAGCCATCAATAGCTACAGTTAACAGGTCTATCTGGAAAACTAAAAAGAAAATGTCTAGATGCTACGTTCACTGAAAATCAAGCCATTGGTTGGTTTTTGAATAATAGGCAATCCATCAACCAGAGGCCAAATTAGCTGCTCTGCATTCTTGACTATTAAAAGACCTTCAGCAAAAGGCTGAAGACCAGCGGTCTATGAAAGCCTGGAGGGTTTCTTGCTGTATACAACGGCCCGCTGCAATAAATCATCTCCTCTGCTCTCCCCGCACGAGAAACTCAGCATTGTACTGTATATACTACTGCTACGTTCTGATGGATTATGAAACATTATGAGTTTAATCCTGATTGGGTAATTGCACTAATTATCAGTTTCTTCACCAATGTGACAACTACAGCTAATCCCTATTTGACCAGTGGCTTGCACTAACAGCTCATCGTGACATCACACTGCAGATGGAGAGAAGGGAGTCCAAACTCCAAACGCATGCCATTTAGCAAAAATGTCTTCTTTTTGTTTTAAACCAGAGGGAATAGTTGTTGGTGCTTTCCAAAGATAAGGTATGACGCTCAGAAGGGTCACAGAAAAAAGTATATATATATATACACACACACACACTTTATACAGGTAAAGACAATATACTTATGTAGTATTGTACCATTTAAAGCAACATTCTCAACCTTTCCCATATGTGAATAAATGTCAGGTTGACTTAAATTAACTGCTGACTGAGGCAATACAATATTGCTGCAGGCCACTTGCGATGAAAGCCTTTCTATTTGCAGTGGTGTTGTAATACAATGTCTAGGTGTGACATACCTGCACTGCAGAAGCATCTAGTGACGGCGGCCTGCATCAGCGTAAATCATGTGAACAGTTCCCAACCCTACTCAGGTCAAACATAGTGCGGGTGACAGCGCGCGTACGTCATTCCCTGTCTAATGGTCAGTGTACAGACTGCTGCAACAGGCTGTAGCCTACCTTGGTCGGACAGGAAGTCCAGCATGGTCTGCAGCAGGAAGGAGAGATGGCGCACCGACAGCCCGGGGTTGCCCATGCGTCGCGAGGCGTACACCAGCTCGTGCAGGAGGCGCATCTGTACGGCTGCCCAGCCGCGATGGGTGCCTGAGAATTCAGAACAACAAGTGAGTCAGCTACGCCCCCCTGGAACGTCATCTCATTTACAATCTGCTGTGAAACGCCATCATCCAGATACATGTCCAACACCCTGGAGCTGAACATGCTTACGGTGCTGTTTATTACGGGGCTGTTTGTTGATGCGTGCCTGTGATGTTGTGCTCGTGCGCTCGACATAAACACAGCTCCATTCATTGAGGTCATTTGTTAGACACAATTTCCCTAGGAAGTATCCCGCGAGCTTAAGTGCGGCATTAACACAAACAGCATTATTTGCTGTGCTGGGATGGAAGAGACACCTTAAGAGCACCCCCTTCCCTCCAGAACGCTCCGCTCCCAGCTGCCGGGAGGATACACGCATGAGAGGAGCGTTGGGGAGGGAAAGGGAAAGCAAACATTATGGAAATAATCTGCCGGTCGCTCTTCGGCCGGCGCGCAGTTTCCAACACGCTCACCTCGTGTCTGACGATGCTTTTCACTATCAGCAATTCTTCTTCAATCTAACTTACTCTGACAAAATTGTAAACGCAAACCATTCAAAACCCTTTATGAATCTGCACCCACTAAGCAGGCTAAAAATAGCGCTCAGAGTTCCACCTGTCTGCCAGTGATTTGATGCGAAACCCAGTGCCTATCTGGAGGTTACTAATCCAGGGAACATTAAGGCTTCTTCTCCCCCCCCTGCCCCCTGTGGATCTCACAGTCGCTCCTACAGGAGAGAATTACTTCATCTGTGGTATTCCCAAGCACAGAAGCAGAGGTGTCTGGCAATCCAATTAGCATACCACCAAGATAATGACTCAGGCCAGCAACCCCCCCCCCTCCCCGTCACAACGGGCCCGTTGAAAAGGCGGCGGACGTTTCAGCGCCGTGCCAAAGGAAGCGGGGATTTTGCCATCTTGTGGGGAGATGAGATGTGTCGTGCTTTTATGCGGCGATCCCCTCCATTAGAGATGCTCTGTATTACAGATGACAATGTTAGCGAAACTAAAGATGTCTGCCGGGCTGAGCCGCGAGAAACAGCATGGGGCAACAATGTCTGGCTGACAGATCGACGGGCGTGGTGTCCCCGGTCAAGGTGACGGAAGAGAGGGTTCAAAGAGGGCTCCTGAGCCTCGTACAAAGCCACTCTCCGCGTTGCCTGCGGCACCATTGTGCGCCGGTGGCGAGTCATGCTTGCTTTGTAACATGCGGCTGCTGCTCCATCTCTTCCTGATCAATGTAGTCCCACCTGACCCCTCCTACACAGCCCTCTCCCAGCTTCACACCCGGGCTCTTCCTTTGGTCCCCCCTTGGGGGCCAGCCAGAGCTCAGCACTCTCAGATCACGGCCACTTGTGTATGGTGTGCATTACAATTAATATCAGGGCCAAATCTGATAGTCCTGCATGGATGCTTTTCTTACTAGGATGAGGAATAAAACCTATAGGGCCAGTTTCACATTAAGTAAAGCTATCTTAAATTAAAAAAAATAATAATGTTACTTTAGTCTTATTCTTAAACTAGGCTCAATCCAGGTGTGTGAAGCAAGCCCATAGTGTCAGAACACTGAGCTTTTGTAGGGTGGTCATGCTCTGCTATATTTGTTAATAAAAACATGGGGAAAGAGGGTAATCAGGGCAAAGATATCAAATTGAGAAGGTTTACTAGATTATTAGAGGTGTAACATAATCTTACAAAGAAGGAAAACAAAGAGCAGACTTCCAATTAAAATTGCAGTACTTGTATGTTTTAATAACATAATAAAAAGACTCAAATTAGGTTTTGGGGACATTGGAGCTATAGAGACACATTTGGTAATCAATGAGAGATAATCCATTCAGTGGAATTAATCAATACTTTCCATTGTTAAGACATATTTCTAGTCATGATCGCTGCAGGCATGTGAAGTATCCAAAAACCTTTTATGCCTTAATGGTAGCACAGCCTTTTCACCTTGAATACAAACAGCTTTTGTCCTTTCACTGTTCATGAGGGAAAATGGAGTCACAAGGTGAATAGCATAACGGAGAACTACTCCAAAGCGTCCTCTGAACAGGGATCACAAGAGAAATATAGATGACCCTGAGAGCTGTTATTTACTATTCCTTGCCTTGGAGTGGGTGCACCCAGTGAGGGCTGAGAGTCAGCACAATAGACATGCTTACAACGAGGACTCTGCCAAAGCATCTAGAAAAGCGCACCTCAGGTGGAAATCGTCTGTTTTCAAGCAAAGTGGTAACCTGATTGCACACCACAACGGAGTACTGTCTAAAAGACAGGCGCAATGTTATTTCTACCTTTATGCGCTGAAACTTGACATATTAAACTGTACTCTTGGGTGTCTCGGTGCCCATGTGTTGTTCATAATTAAAAAACTTCCCTCAGTGCTTTCAAATGTGCCTGATAAATTATGTGCCTGATAAAATGTTAAAGGCCCCCTATCATCAAGGAGTCGTTTAGACGAAAGTCCCCAGTTAGACAGTCAATCAAGTTAGAACCTGTTCAAAAATTATTATTAAAAAAAGTCCACCACTGAAACAGACTTTTCAGCTCGAGAAGTGGAAAGGCTTTCGATAGGACAGCTGTACATTACAATAATATGAGGTTATTATTAAATGGATACGTTTGTCCATTCAAAGTGGACCCACCTTTACTGAAGTCCTTGGGATCTAAAGAGAGACTATAGCCAGGCAGTGTCTCCAGCAGCAGTTTGTAGCAGGCCCTCCAGCCAGGCTCGGGGATGGTGGGTGCCACACACTGCATGGCTGCAACGCGCTTAAAGAAGGCCGACTTGCGGTGAAAACCGATCAACTCGTAGAGCTCAGACAGGATACTGTAGCGCTGGATCTTTTCCTCCTCTGAAAGCTATGCTCAGTGACAAGAGAGAGAGAGAGATTTGAGATAAACCACGTGCTTGCATTCATTTTTAATTGTGTGTATTCATTGTGAACAGGTTAACGCAACCGTTTGTTCTTACATGGTGCATCCACCTCTCGCTTGGTAAGGTATTCAAATGAGCTCCTTTAGCGGGTGATTTTAGAAGTACAGATATAAGAGGAGCAGGTGGACACTACATCACTTCAGCGTTGTATCGGAATACATACATCTGGTTTTATTTATTTATTTATAATATATATTTTGTCTAATTTTGAATAAACTAATAAGAACCAAAGCCAAATTGCAAAAGCAATACTCTCATGTCAGGCTAAATCCTAACGCTTCGCCATTAACAATGAATTAACCGCATGTGTAAACCCTTTTACCATGACTCTTCCCAGTAAACGTCTGTACCTGTCCCAGGTTGATATAGACGGCGTTCTGCAGGAACTCGGAGGCCTCCATGGCTCGCTTCTGAATGGCCAGCACTCGGACGGCCTTCACGCACGCCTCCAGCTCAATCACACCGGCGTTCTTGTACTGTGAGAGAGGAGAAGATGGATGTCCACGCTCAGCATGACGAGCAGCGGCCGAATACACGCCTCGCTGCCACCACCACCACATGCCTTGTGTGGTCATGCCACGCGACCATCACTGTACTGGATTGTCTCTACTACAGACAAAACACCTGGGATTACTTGGCATCCCCCACTCCTATTGGCCATTAACGGTCCCAGGCCACTCCTCCACATCATCGTTTTCTCTTCCCCCCCTTATTATTCTCAAGGCAACCACAGAACATCTGATTTGAGAGTCGCTTGTGATTCTCCTCTGGAACAATCACCAGCCACATACTGGAAGTAATCACATTTCCTAATCGGAGTCTGATGATGATAACAACAACACCTGATTTGTTGATTGCATTCAGGTACATTCTATGAGTCGTGTTCATATTTAAACAGGGCAAACATTTATTTTACAAAGTTGTACTATCAAAACAAAAATGGTATGCATCATTCACATGTTATTTAGCTGTCATTATGGATTACAATCCATATACACATTATATTTATACCACACATTCAGTAAACAAAGTCTAGTGGGCATGTTATTCTAGTCTATTATTAGATTGTGTTACAGCTTGTTAATGAAGCTTTATCTGAACCGGCTGCCGTGACAACAGCATACCATCACTAAGGCTATACCTGTGTGTGTATGTGTGTGTTTAATCTAAACCTCCCCTCCTCTACTTTCACCTCCATCCTCGCTTTATTAAAATTCAATTAATATCTGAATGGCTACATGACGAGGGGTAATTTAATTTTGAATGAGCCAGTTACAGGTAAAAGGGCCAGGGAAGGTCAGTGCAAGAAGGCAATTTGAATAATAACAGAGATTCTGAACCTCTTGGCAGGATAAGACCGTTTTGATTCCCATAAGAATTAGATTAAGGATAATTAACTACTAGTCTTTGTCATCTTCGTAACAGTACAACTGTCACATTTGTACCTTATTAAAGTAATGCGCACAGCCGTCATTATTTGTAATCTCTCAAACACTGCTTTAGACGGGCGTACTTGCAGTTTCACTCCCTGTTGCAAATAGTAAACACTACTTATGTTAAAGTCTCCTACACCTGTCTTCATTTGTGGACAATCACCTTATAACTGCTTTCCAACTCACTCCAACCAAATTAAACACTGCCACCTCCTGGGCAAGATATGTATTACACAGCGAACAGTTGATGTACTGTAGTATTTGTCAGCATGAAAGTGTTGATTTGTGCCAAAGGAAATTTGTATAATGTGTAATGCTAGGGATGTACTGTAAAGGGGGAGGTGCCCAGGCACAATTTCTTTGCTGGATAACTTCAGTAAAATACATATAGCCTTTCTTCAAACGAAGGTGAATACCCCAATATATAACCTTGTAAAGTTGCCCAGCTCGTTTGATACCTTGCCGTAGTAGGAGATGGCTTCTTTGTATTTGTCTATGATGTCCTCGGGACTCAGGCAGTTCTTGGCACGCCCTATCTCTGTGCTGGTGTCTGCGCTGATTCCATTGGCTGTCAGGGCACCTACAATATGATCAGAACCTGGTCAGACTCTGTGATAGCATCCAGTGTGCTCTGCTGCTGACAACACCAAAAACATGAGCCAGAATGAGAAATAAAATGAAAAGTAGAATTGATTTTGCTTTGAACTGCAGATAGACAGGAATTTTAGGTGGTATATCCCTACAGCAGTGACCACCACCATGAATATATGGAAACGCAAACAGCAAACATCCAAATGCTTCTTGATGTAAAACCAAAAATATAAAAGGAGGTAAACAACCAAACATTCACGTAAAAAAAATTACAAAATAAATTATACAAAATATGCTCAACCCCACCAAGACCAGCTTGGTTTTCCTTCACTGCTGCCCACCAGTAGCATACTGCTTGGTGGGTAAGAGTGGAGTAGGACTGAATCCCCCTCCCCCGAGGAGTTTGGGCAACGCTTGCTCCACTTTATTATTGAGTTTACATCTGCCTGAGAGAGATAACAAAAATTGTATGAATGTTCTGTGGCATTTATAACTTGTGTGTGAGCAAAATGAGGTTTTGATCCACTCCCAAAGCAGACATAAAAATGCAATTGAGGCCTTTTCAAAAGTGATCGTAAAGCGCACCTCATCTCAGCCAATCTTTTTAGAATACAATTTTTAAAAAGTGAGAGAGCATTGCCTAGCAACCCAGGACGATCCATAGCAACGATATGGCGCTGTCAGCATGACGAGTGTGTGAATAATGAAGGGCTGCGTGATACATTTCCTGGGCCAAATGTCACAAGCAACATGTCAGAATAGTAAAACATTAATAAGGGAAATGTGCCTGGAGCCTTCATTTATTTTCAAATGATATATGTGCTTATGTCATGCCATTTCATTTGCTTTACATTATTTTTCCATTCTACTGTATGCTGCATTGAGGAGAAGTTCCATGCGCAAACACAGGTGGCACTAATGTGGCAACACTGCCCTCTCCTGGTGCCAAATAAAAAATATAAACATTTTGTACAGCGCATACTGTGTGGAGACAACAAATAGTAACAAAAGCTTCACTGCTGTGATTGTGATTTGTGGAGTGATGTTATGAAATCACAAGGGTGAAAACCAATGAAACCAAGTGACTGACCATAGAACCAAGAATGAAGAAAAAAAAAAAAAAAACTCCAGTCAGGGTTGTGAGAAGGCCTCATGTGGACCAACATAAGATAAAACAAGCAAACAGTTAAACAGAGAAGAACACCTGTCACTGAAATCAAAGCAAACATTTGGACTTGAAGGAGATAAATCAAGGCACTGCTGATTCAGGATGGAGCATGAAGCCAAGCACACGGCAAGAGGAGAGGGGGAAACAAAAAGGGTCCACTACAGCTACATTGGTTAGGGCTGGTTCATAGTCTACGCAAGCTACGCCATGGCAGACGGAAGTGCAACGCGCATATTTTCAGCACAACGCGTGTCAGCTGGTGCCCAGCCATTTCAGATGAAACGGCAGGCGCTCTTGCGTCGCGTTGCAAAGGTGAGGGAAACACATTTTGTGCGCGAGCACGCATCAAACCCTCCGTGCGTTGCTCGATGCGTTCCCGTCCGCGTAGCTTGCGTAGACTATGAACCGGCCCTTGATGTGAGACATACCATACCTGGGTCAATGAGAACTTCCTGTGCCCCTACAGACAAAGAGAAAGAACGTAGATTCACTCCATGACATACGGCGCAATGCTAGCGGCGCTAGTCCCAACGAGTGTGCCGCGGCAACGCTAAGCATTCAGCATGCGGGCCGAGGCTAGCTACTGTACTGTACGTTTATGTCCAAGGAGAGAAAACATGTCAAGTTTTCAGAGGCATATTCCAGATATTATAAATTACCTGCTCCGTGAATCGTGAGTTAGTGTTATTATGAGCATGTTAATTGAGTTACCACAAAGATATTAAGACATTCCGGACTTGTCTGTGTGCGTTGGAAGCGATTTAGCGGAGCAAAGCTTGAGGAGCGAGTCAGCGGTGACATTCTCTTCTACGCGGTTCAGCCCGGTCAGACGACCACACAGGGAGGCCCTTCTAGTGTTACACCTGCACACGCGTGTGTGTGTTGTCTTGGAGGACGTGTGCATACACTACCTGGTCTGTGACGCTTGCCTGCGTCCAGAGCCTGGGGGATGCTCGCTTTGCGCCCGGTCGTCTTTCCTGCTGTGCCCCCGGGATAGTGGAATATGACCGAGGCGGAACACAAGCCCTCCAAGGCAGCTGAGAGAGAAGACACACACACCATCTCCACTGTGGAACGCTGATGAGGAATGAGGCAGGGCTAACCCTCATAAGTCACATACAAGAGACTAACCACAACTGTGATGCAATTACTCTACAGACCAGAGATTGTGTTATAATATTAAGCCCACTGAACACATAGGCAGGATCATTTAAGATGACTATTGTAGGAGATGTGAACAAATTGCCATTAATAGTCAGTCATTCTATAAACAAACATTACTTAACTGAATATTCCAGAAATTATAACAATGCCGTAAGATAGTAAACAATTGCAATTACATCAAATTGCATATACTGTACACTGTGATAGAAGGCTTCTGCCGTATCACCCGTCCTGTAAGGAACCACAGACTAGACGTGTAAACCCTGGCTGTGCCAACAAGCCTCCGCTAGACTTACCACCCAGCCAAAGGAAGTCGTTCACCCCCCTCAGCAGCTCCACGGCCATGTGGTAGTGGACAAGGGCGTCCTGCACCATGCCTGCTTGGAGACACAGGTCGCCCACGTGCTTCCTCATCCGGCCCTGGCAGCGCTTCTTGTAATGTCTGTGAAGGAAGCAGTCAACCTGGACCTGTTGGCACTGTATACGCGTGCACACACACACACCATGCACTAGGCGAGCATAGTGCCTGTGTCAGCACCCACTGGTTACTGAAGGGACGTTGTGAAGCCAGGAGATTGAGGCTATTATCATCATCATCATCATCATCATCATCATCATCATAGCTATCATTTTCATTAAATGGTTGGCTTTTATAGTAGGCTATTTCTAGAGAGAGCTTTGTGGTTTTCCTCATTGACTTCCATTCATCCATACAGTTATGTGCTCCACGTTGGTGCCTGCTGCAGTATTGCATCTTAAGCGCTTCTGCGCGGCTCCTTCCACCCCCCCATGATGGTTGGCATGCTTGGCATGAAGCTGCGGCTGTGTGTCTTCTCACCAGAGTGCCAGCAGAGAGCAGCGTGGCGCGCGTCTGGCCAACCGTATCAGCTGACCACAGTAGGGATGTGCAGGGTGGGAAGCACAAGCTACACAGGGGAACAGAACAAGCTGCCCTGCACTATCCCCGGTCTTGCACAACAACACAGGGACTGGGGAAGGATCGACACACCAGGCTGCATTTCTACTCTTACGTGAATATAGAAATGGGCGGGTCCATTGCGCAAGACCATCGACACTTATCTGCATGGGTCACATAGACTAGGAAGGTTGAGTTGAGACAGCAAAGTGCTTAGTGGCTGATCTTTCAGGCGAGTAATCGGACTGAAGTTGAGAAATTGGCGGGCTTTAAACCCAAACAGAAAAATATCACATTGGTGTTGTTGTGCAGGTGCGTTCCTGTGCTGAGCTGAGCATTAACGTTGCCAGGAATAACAATATGAGCTCCATAAAGCACATTGACCCTGCCAGTCAAAGCAAGCTTCCCATGCCCAAACCCCCTACGTTTCTCTGGAGCCAACAGTCAACCTCCAATGAATGTGTCTCTTAGGACCGTGGCATGACTTAGGGTCCTTTTGGTGATATCTTCCATAGGTATTCATCCATGGGGTCTGTATAGGCTCATTATGTTCCCAAGATAATGCCTATTGACCATAGATTCTGTTGCATTACAGCTGTGTTGTACAGTAATGTACTACTGTACCATAACAGAAATGGTCATCTCTCATTAACACGTTACAGGCGTGAGCATTAATTTCAACATAAATCTAATGTAGATGTGGCTGGGGAATTGACAAATTTACTTCTGACCTTTCCGATCTGTGACATAAATTCAAACGCAAACTGGGTTTGAATTTGACATTCAGGGATGAGTGATGGGCATGGATTTAAACCATGAACCTATGCACTGACGTCCATTAAAGGATGAGCTCAAGCCAATGAGACTGGCATAGCCTACGTTAAGGGTATCCATCTAACTGCTCACCTTTTCACACCCAAGAATAAACTCACAGGACAGTATGAAAGAAAAACAAAGAAGACAACACTTAATGCGTAGACAAAATAACAAAAAGGCTAACAACTACAAAGCAACACTTAGATTTATATTTAGAATTTAAAATCACTCCTCCAGCTCTCTATCCAAATAAAACATCTAGGCACTCTCTTCACTGACTCATTTTTTCTTTATTAAACTGTGCATAGCTATGAGAACAGCCATTAGCATAAGAGCTAAGTAGATCCAACAGTATTTAGTGTGCACAGCAGGAGACCCACTCACCTGCTGTCGGTGTCCAGACCAACAAAGTCCTTCTTCTCAAACGGCACACACAGCAGTGGGATCTTATCCCCAGACTTGTCAGTGGTGCGATCCAGCCGCTTGGACTCCAGCACGATGAAGATGGACTCCACAAAGTCCTCCACCCTCTTCTCCACGTCGGGGCACTGGTCGTAGGCCGTGTAGAAGGCCACGTCGGTGCGCTGCTGCTCTACCAGCTCCCCCTGGAGGCCAAACACCAAGAGGCGCGAGTCGTATAGCGTGGACCCGAAAACCTCCTTCTGCGCGTTGAAGCGGTCCACCGTCTGCGGCCAGTCCTTAGGTGAGCTGCACGTGGTCACGGCAACGAGGCCCACCACTTTGCGGTGCGTCTGGAAGTCGCCCCATTCGTTGTTCTCGGGCAGGTAGTGGTGCCTATAGCGAATGTATAGGAGCCGCTGAGAGTCCCTTATGCTGACCTGGCTGACGCTAGCGATTCGCTTGTATATGCTGAAGAACTGGTCCTCGGGAACAATGCCGACCGGCTGGACGACCACCAGGACTGTCTGGTGGTCCTCTGCACACTGCATGTAGTCAGGGACACTCATCTCTTTGTGTGACAAGGGAAACAATGTGTCATAAAATAGAAGTAGGCTGTTGTCATTTTGCTTTTTAATTAGCTATTCTAAAATTATCCATCATGAGGATGGATCCATTTTGATTTCAAATGTTCAAACTGTCTTTGAGTTAGCATTTAAACACATTGACAGTTTTATATGCTGAAAATAGATTTTTGCTAAATCTTTAATGAACTTGGTTAAACTTTAACGAGGTGTGTGTGTGGGGGGGGGGGGGGGGGGGGGGAAAAACAAAAAATGTTAACAAAAATATTTCA
>JAODUK010085649.1:0-14800 GCA_027564635.1 Typhlichthys eigenmanni
AGCACTTTGGTCACCATTGGTTGTTTTTAAATGTGCTATATAAATAAATATACTTGACTTGACTTGACTTGACTTGAGTGTTGTTGAAGAGCAGGCTGTGCTCCACACGAGCCATGCATGCTAGCACTTATAACACCCTGTGACTAATAGGGCGTTATCAGTTTATAAAGTCAGGCCACAGCAGAAACAAATACATTTGTGATGGTAAGCATCAAGGGACTGTCTTATTTTTAGTTAGTTTCGTATTCAGTATCTTATTTTTTAAATTGCAATAACTGGTAAAAAAAAATAAAATGCTCCAACGGCCACTGTTCACCCACTCTTGTAGCATTCCTTCGCACTTCTCCATCTGTAGCTTTAGCGTACTAGACGAACAAACACCCACTCCCTGGAAAACTATGGACGTATCGGTCCTCAAATACACACTTATGTGCCGGGACAAAACACTCCAGAAACAAAACTCTCCCCTCGACTTCATATTCATATTCATGTTCATATTTCTTGCTTTAGTTTCCATATCACATGACATCTCTTTTTCACTGACGCCTGTCTCCTGTCTAAAAGAGCCTATTCATAGGCTCACACGCTCGACTGTCTCTGCTACAGCCAGTCGAAACGCAGACAGACAGACAGACCCTGCCAGGGTCCCTGACGCCACACAAGACACAGAGGACTGTCTGGTACTATGGTGCTAACATCTCTCTTTGGCTTTCATGTCCTGAGCCACAACAGAGCCTCTGTACTGTGTGTGCGCGTGCGTGCATGCCTGCGTGTGTGCGCACGCACGCACGCATGTATGCGTGTCTGGATCTGCGTGCATCTGCCATGAATGGTGTTGTGTTCCCTATGCAGCTGTTGGATTCAGTGTGAGGGAGGGTGCCAGCATTCTGTTCTCCATTGTCAGCTCCAGCAAGTGTCTCACACACGCACGCGCACAAGCACGCACACACACACGCACACACGCACACACACACGCACACACGCACGCGCAAATGCATGCGCGCCTTGTCTGAGCATGCCACACAGTCCGGCCTTGTCCCTGTCTGTCTAAGTAAGGGCTCTGATAAACTATCGTCTGACCCTCCAGTTAGATATCAGCAGCGCTCCATCGCAGGAAGAGGGGGAAATGGACACCTCCCCCCCACCCCACACACGCACACATGCGCGCGCACACACACACACACACACACACACACACACACACACACTCCATCCTTGTCAAAGGCTCTGCTCGATGTGTCCGTCCCCAGCCCAGGGTTGTGACCCACTATATCAGCCTAACTGTCTTATTGGAGACATTAATGTGTGTGGGGGGGAATGGGTAGCCTGGTGTAACCAGATTCAATATTCACTTGGTGAATAAGGTCTGGCCACGCTCCATTGGGACGTGTTAACAGCCGTTGCCCCCTACTGGGATTAAACCTCTGCTCTGGTTAGATTTGAAACTTTTGGACAGTTAAATAACTTTTGGTTATTTCGTGGAATTATTTTTGGTTAATACTAAAAACTCTACACTGGTCAACATGCTAACATGATCACTGGTCAACAACACACACCATTATATATCTCCATATTAATTTAACAAAGAAGCGAACCGCTCTGAAATATGACCCTTCCAAGAACGTTTAATATACAATCCTATGTTTTGCGCAGGGGAATTGTCAAGCTTTTAGGGGAAATTCCGAAATGGTGCACCTTTTAGAATACACATGGTTTTACATCCTCAAAGCTTATGAGGGGGTGTCATATTTTTGGGGTTTTCTGAAGTCAAAAAAGCAAGAGGAGATAGCAACATAAACACACACAAGAACAGGACATCAAAGGGATAGTATCTTATGATCCAAGACGGAAACTAACTTTACTGTGTGGTACAATAAAGTTTCCTGTTGTGCGATTATGAGATCCAGATCGATGACACATCCTGGTGCGCTAAACAAATGGCTAAAGCAAGCCAATATAATGAAAACTATAGGAAGTCATAACTAAACATTATCTTAAAATAAAACAAGGTATAGGCTTTTGACTTACCCTGTTATGTAAGGGCATTGCTGTTCCTGTAGTGTAGCCTACATGTTTGTCAATCACGTGAATTGTCAAGATAGTGTTTTGAGACCGATGAAATTATATTGTGTATAAGCTACTGTAGCTCTCAAAAGCATTTTGTAGTTCAAATTTTCCCTGATATTCAGAACTATTATTTGAGAAATGTGTTATTATTTCCTTAGGAATATATCTAACTGTTATTAAACACCATTACATGCCAGGTGCAAATAGCTTACTTTACAGGGCATGCCTATATAACAACTGTAACCGGAGGGTGGGGCATAGTGGACTATAGTGGACTTGCCAATGCTGGTAGCCTCATGATGGTCGTCAAAGTAGGCAAATAAACAAATGTGACTCGGGTTATGCTACATCGGACGTTTTTATATTAATCTTGGTATTATTCTTTTTTCAAAAGAGGGCCGGACGATTTTGTACCCTAAGAAACTGGGGGGGAAATAATACCCCCCGCCACCCCTTTCCCTACTGCACCCCTGATCTACTGTATCTCTACCAGCCGTTACCACCAATTTGAAACGCTCGACCCCGATTGGTCCGCCAGCAGGGTGGCTGTGAAAACGCCAAAGTGAACAGGATTTCCCGACTATAATCTCAGCGAAAAACATTGAGCAATAGTTGGGCGAGGGTTAGGGGAGCAGTTAGATATACTTGTCAGGCATCTTCACGGACAGGCCCCTGGGGTATGTGGGGTAGGAGGTCCCCTAAGTACTATGTGAACGCTCAATCCAGCCCTGTACTTGTATGTGTGGTTTTCCCACTGTAAGTGTTTAAGTACTGGCTGCCTTTCTCTTGCTACTGTATCTGCCACTGACTCAGCAATGCCTCACAGAACAATGACGAGTAATGATCACACACCATCACTGGCCTTGATGCAAGCCATTGTCTATTCAATCAGCGCTGTGCTTTTGTTTGTTGGTGTGTGTGTGTGTGTGTATGTGTGCGCGCGTGTGCGTAAGTGTTGTGGATGGCACAAGAATCCCTCCAGTCCAATTTGCCACGGCTCTCTTGTTTGCCTGCTGTGATGAATCTTCGCCCTAATGAAATGCAACAACATTCCTTATGAGGGAGGGATGTGTTCTCTCATCCAACAAATTCCTGCACGCCTCCAAATGCTATCTATCCACACTCACGTCATCCCAGAGAGCAGGTTGAGATGAGCAGGCTTCTAGAAGACAGACAGTCAGACAGTTGTTAGGTGTGTTACTGTACTTAAATCAGAACATATTGAAAATAGCAGGCCCACATTTTTGTGATGTTTGTATTTGAGGAGAAATTATAATAAAGACCTCGCCCATTTGTAACATCTGCAAATCATGTGACTGCAAATAGTAAGAAGCCAGTTGATTAAAGGCAGGGTGAGTCATTATCGAGAACGCTTGCTAACTTCAAGCTCAAATCAAATTCAAACGTCCTCAGAAGCTCCACCACACGTGATGACGTTTGCTGGAGCCAGGGCTGGGTAGAAGTGCCAGATTTTTTTGTGGTCAGCTTGCACAGAGATAAGATGGCAGATTGTGAAGAGGTATTTGGTGAATAAAAAAATAATTAATAATAATTAAAAAATAAAAGCCTAATTCAAATTCCATTAAGAACCGTGTTGATTAACCCATAGTCTCGCAGAGCCAGTCATTACTACCTAACGTCTAGGACACAGCGCTGGTTAAACTGTTTCAAGATCTGCCTTGACAGGAGAGGAATTTGATTGACATGCACCAACCATATAACAGTGTTGGGCTGTAGCTAGTTACTAGTTTTCTAACTAGTTTTCTAAATCTGTTAGATAGGTAGATTCAATTCTAAAATGAGTAATTTTTCGGAAGGGGTGAGGCAGGGTAGTTATTCTGAACGTAATATAGCAACTACTATCATATCAAACAATTGATGTCACATGAGAATAGCGGAACAACATTGTTTACATTATTCTGACAATACAATTGTTTATTGAAATTATTTGTATAATTATAAGAAAGATTTATCGTGACAGGCCTAGCTATGTACAGCCTGAGATCACGCCCATGTCTGCAAATCGCATGTGACTGCAAATACTATAGGAAACCACCAACTTGGAGCTACTATGGAGCACATATATTGTAATTTCTATCGTCGACACAACTTTTTGCATGCCTAAATTAGAGCAAGCATTACAGGGCTCGTTTGTTTGAGCCCTGTGTCTGTGCGTTGTTATGCTGAGGATTTTCACCGCTTATCTGTGAGGTGTAGGTCCCATTCATCACTGATAAACCCTCACACACACACTCATACACAAGCCCACACATACTAACACACAGAGAACATAATGCTGTGATCTGCTTCATTTGGCCTCTTTTATCTTCCCGCTAGGAATGTGTCCAGCTATGATAAGGCCTCAAACACACACACACACACACACACATTGACCAAAATACCCAGTGATGTCTTCATGCCAGCGACAGATCGCTCACAGCTCACAGGGAGATATGTTGGGAAGGGGGTCTATAGGGGGAGAAATAAACAGGAAGAGCTGTCTGAACTCTTGACCCTGCCTACCCACTGCCCGACAGGATGAAAGGCAGACAGGAAGACATGCAGAGACGGACAGGAAGTGAGGTGAGAGGAGCCAGTAACTGAGGGGATGGGCGAATATCGCGTCTCACAAACACCCAGAGACGGTGGGAATAGAGCACAGGATAAGGAAGGGAGGGAGGGGGAGGGCGCAAGGCTAGTCTCAGTGCATTTGCTTGTTGTTGCCTTTAGCATTTTAGTGTTTGCTTTTTGGCATTACCTTATTAGCGTTAGCGTTTAGTGCAATGTCATCTGACAGAAGACAATATATGCCATCCTTGTGTCTATAGTGAGGCGTGCTGCTCTGATCCAGTGCCAGCGCCGCCACCAGACAGACAGACAGACAGACAGACAGACAGAGTACACACTGATGTCAACGCTGGGGGGACGCCAACCTCCAACATTTACTGGACTTAATTTCCATCTATTTAGATAGGTTTATTTTTTTCCAGCCGCTCCCTGTGTACACAGCGGGAAGGGGGAAGCTGGGGAGGGGGAACAGTCACCCCCTAATACCCATCCACACAGACATACAGAGCAGTGGGCCCCCGATGTGCAATCCATCATCCTCCACAGACGTACAGAGCTCCTTGTCCCAGTAGATGTCACCACACACACCTCATTGCCATCTCATCTCTCCCCTCCCCTTGGACCTGCCTGCCTGCCTGTCTGTCTGCCTGCCTGTCTGTCTGTCTGTCTATCTATATATCTGCTTGCCTGCCTGCCTATCTACAGTATCTATCTGTCTGTCTGTCTGTCTGTCTGTCTTCCTGTCTGTCTGTCTGCCTGTCTATCTATATATCTGCCTGCCTGTCTGTCTGTTTGCCTGTCTATCTATGTATCTGCCTGTCTGTCTGTCTGCCTGCCTGCCTGTTTGCCTGCCTGCCTGCCTGTCTGCCTGCCTGTCTAGCTATCTATATGTCTGCCTGCCTGCCTGTCTGTATATATGTCTGTCCATCTGTCCGTATCATAACCCCTACAGACTTAGGAAATTGGCGGAAGAAATTGGAGAAGGGGGCAGAGAGAGCGAGAAATTATAAATGTTAGAGCAAATGAATGAGAGAGAGAGAGAGAGAGAGAGAGAGAGAGAGAGAGAGAGAGGGCATACAGGTAATGCGGTGCTCGGCCGCCCTCACCTGCGTCTCTGTCAACATGGCTGACAGCACATAATGACTTTCCCTCCCCTCGCAGGGCCAACGGAAAGACACAGGAGGAAAATAGCAGAAATATATTTTTGGTGTTAATGTAATTCCGCCCCCCACATACACACACACAAAATCCCTCGTGCCCCCCCGAGGATATGCCTGCCCGCCTGCCTCTGTTAATTTCTATTGTCAGCAGGTCTGAGGCGGGCCGGCCAATCAGGTGCGAGAGGCAGCCGGCGGGCCCCGCCGCCGCTCTGCGGCTTCAATTTAAAGGTCAGCTGATAAGCAGCCAGATTCATGCATAATCTGGACCGCTCTCCATGCAGACACCCCCCCCAATACACACACACACACACGTGCACATTTTCTACGTCTCTATGATCGTTACTCTCAAAGTCCTTATTTTCTCCCCGCAGATGGTGACAACGTTTGTAGCCGCTCTCATCCATCTCTCTTTCCCCTTAAATCCAAAGAGAAAATAGAGATTTGTTCTACCTAGACGCCTCGAGGGGGCGGCTAAAGGAAAGGAGGTTAAGAGAGAGAGAGAGAGAGAGAGAGAGAGACCCCGATCGGTGGAATGTTAAGCCTCTTTGTTTTAGATTGCTTCGAGACAGACGCCATCAGCGTAAGCGAGGGCGTCGGTTCTAATCCGGACAGACAAACTTCTCTTGTTCTCTTAGTGAGAGGCCGCAAATCTCAGTAGACCTCACAACCCCTTGATCCTATTCTCTCTAATCCCAGAATCACTCAATTACCTAATTGGATGAGTTATGAGAGCCCTTTTCCTCTCCCAAGTCCCCTCCCATCTCAATGAGATTAATTAATAAATTTGGGGCACTTTCAAAGGGGTCTTCAAAGGGGTCTTCGTGTTACCCAGCTCTAGACCTGAGACGAATATAGAGACATGAATAGTCTGGTGCTGCAGGTAGTGTTTACATGTGGATTAGCATGAAGGAGGTGTTTTGGTTTGGGCCAGTTTCACAGCTGAGCGTATACATGCCACTGTGGCTGCTATAGCATGTGCACGCTATGAACATGCACATGGGTGGGCTTTTTTTTCTGATGTACATATTTGTCAACGTGTGCCTGTGTGCATGCACGTGCCTGCGCCTTTGTGTGTGCGTGTGTGTCTGCACTTGGCAGGTAACTCTCCCTGTAGTAGCTCGACACATCATTGTGTTTGACACCTTCACAGGCACCCCGCGACAGAGTGCTGTGTGTGTGCGTGTGTGTGTGTGTAGATGTTTGTCGAAGCTGGTTTTGATCGGCGCTCACGCCTCTCACTGCGCCGCTTGTCAGACTTCATGAGCGTGGACCCCCTTAACAATCAGATGCCCTGCTTAAAACAACCAATAAAGACACTATTTGCTCCAGATAAAAGAAGAATTTCATTAATTCAATTTCATTAATTTGCTGTCCTAGCCAAGGACACAAGTCATAAACAAAGCACTTCTAACTGCCTAAAATGAAGACTTTTAGTACATGAGTGCAGTTGTACATTTACTATTAATTTATGAATGCAATCCCATTTACCATCCATGTATTAATGCAATCATTGAGTGTGCAATTTAATTAAATATTAAAGTGAAATGAGAATAGGATGTTTTTCAAAATGCATACTGTAGTACGATTTTGCAATATGTAATTACAGCACACTTTTGGTTCTATCGGGTCTGATTGTGATTGGTAGGAACAGGTAAGGTCTTGCTTGGAACCATTTGGTTAAAGGGATGCTTGATTGAAGATCTCCTCAGTTTTTGTGATTGAGATATACCTACAGTTTCCACCACTTGCAACGTGAATTCCAGCCACAAAAAACAAATCAAACAATAAGTTTTTTATTTTATATTTCTATATTTTATTAATTTTTTTGGGAGGGGGGTTGTTGTTTGTGCTTAATTCTTACAAATTGTCTTCTGCAACTTTACTGTAATATTAATATACTGTAACTTTACAGTAATATTACTATACTGTAACTTTACTGTATAATTTTAAAGCTGAATTTCAGTCTCAGTGAGAGTTTGTCCTTTCCTTCCAGATAGGGGTAACAAAACAGAATATTTGTTCCTCTGTCATAAATTGTGAAAATTACACTATGACACCCACGCTATTTAGAATTTGTGACTTTTAAAGCTATTATATTTGGCATTTGAAAAGGCTAACGCCATAAACAGCGGGGGTAAAGCGGTGCCTCTGTGCTGCTATGGAAAGTCTCACAAAAGTCTGGATAAATGATGAATGATAATTTAGAGATAAAAAATAAAATAAAAAAGTGAAGCACATTTCTCAATTTTAAGCATAATGTACTGATGGCATATAGACCTGTAATTACCAAAGAGAAAATATGTTTTATAATAAGCCTCGTCATGCTGAGTGAGCCAGCATCATGTCATCTATATGGACACGATACGGTATTGTAACCTGCTCGTCATGTCTTGACATGGCTGGTGTCTTAGGTCTGTCCGCCGACAGAACAGAAACCCTCCTTTGACTGCCAGCACTTCTTGACTCGACTGAGGTAACCTTATCTTGAGTAGCCTTGTCTTGCTCTCACATGGACACACACACACACGCACACGCACACACGCACACACACACACACACACACACACACACACACACACACGCACACGCCCGCACACACACACACACACACACAGGCAGTTGGCAGCCCCTAGCTTTTGGACCTATCTCTAAAGGATGTAATCGTACCCTATTCTAATATTGTCTAGGTCTCAAGGCAGCAGTTCCCCCCCCCCCCTCCTCCCCATCACCCACACACGCTCCATTCCACCACACACATACATACACAGAGCTCCATAAGGTCCGTCTCAACCAATTCTTGACAACATTTTCGATCTTGCGTTCCATCTGCCACTCTGGCTAGAGCACTTCTGTGCCTACACAAAACACACAAACACACACACACACACACACACACACACACGTACACACACACAAAATACATACAAAACACACACAGAAGTACTGGATTTTTCAGGATTTTTCCATTTTAAAATGACATTTCCGCCGTTGGGAATAAAAATGTTTTCTCTGTATGTACAGTAGGAGTTGACTGAGATGAATGTTAATGATTGTGAGCACATATCTGAGTCATCTTACAACCATACACACACGCACACACGTCTTGACAATTTAATTTAGTTTGTTAATTTCGTTTTCGCACAACAGCACAACATGTTTTGGCACCAAACTGTGAAGCTCTCCTGGCTTTCATTACATTTGTACTGGCCAAAAGACAAAACCGTAAATATATGAAAAAACCGATACATAAATATATTATAAGTACATGTAGTAAAATTATTCATGCCTTTCATGCTTTACACTGACGATCAGTTAATAGAACCTCTACAATGTCAAGAAGGCTAATTATAAGTCTAATATCCCGAACAAGAGCATGGATCAGTGGTTATGGGTTCCTGGCTGAACTACAGCCAAAACTCATTTTTAGAAGGGTCACATTGACAACCAATACACTACGGTGTTGCTAAAACTTGTGGCTAAATACAAATGAATTAACATTTGTTGTGTATTGTAATACACAACACTGCGGCTGTCAAAAACCTTGGAGCCAAGTTGCTCCTGTGTTCAGCCATCCCATGCCGTTTGAAAGATGGATAGGATTAAGATTTACAGTCATTTGTTTTACGACAAAACCTCATCTTCCAAAACATTAGTTTGGACTATTTTTGACACTTCTGACTTTACAATACATATGCTAGTAAAAGCTATTTGGTTTACATAATTAATGTCACCATAGATGCAATTTTCCTCTGTGTTTTTTTCTAGTCCTTTATTTATTCTGTTCTTTAAAAAAAAAAAAAATCTCTTATCTTCTCGTGCATCTTTAGCCAAGCATTTGGCCTGCGTGAGTTTAGCGGGCTAACAGTGCCTTCAGGCTACTGTGTCATTGTTGGATTAAGTCCTAACCAGGGCAGCATTCATATAGAGCCTTGTCTCATAGGAGAGGAGTGGTGTGTGTGTGTGTGTGTGTGACAGTGTGAGTCTGTCTGCTTGCGTGAAAGGAAACGTACTAGAGCAGATGTTGCCTTATTTGTGTAAGGGTGCCCAGGGCCTGAAAAGCATAGAAAGGGGAGATGCACAGGGGAATAAAGGCCTCTATGTTTGTTCTCCACCAGCCTGCCATTCAGACAGCCACCACCGGGGGCCTCCGGGCCAAGAAGCCACTGGATTTTACACTTGGATAAACCCTGCCTGTCTCCTCCTGTCCCCTCGTGTCACCAGCAGCACATCACGCTGCCAGCATCCGTGTCACGCAGCTACACACACATCAACAGGCCTGACACACACTTTGATATACAATGAGGTCTGTCCCCCCCGCTCAACGCTTTGCTGGTAACAAAGAAACACAACGTGCTGCTCTGTGTTTATATCAAGACTAAGGACATTATAGAGATGTGCACCAATGTGACCTTCTGCTGCTGAATCTGTAAATATTGAGCCGTCCATAATACACTATTTAATTACTTTCCCGCTGCTCAAAGTTACTGTGGGAGCTACAAAGATGATGAATTACTTACTGACAACCTTCAGTTCAACCTCTTTTTTTCTTGTCATATTAGCTTCCAGACAGCCATGCCGCCAAACATAGCAGGATTGGGTAGTGGCTAGACAGCCGCCACAGCAAGTAAAAATAGGATAGGATAGAGGGGAGGGTGGCCAACACCCAGGCAAAATGTTGATGGTTTGATTCCCAACATAAGCGTACACCTGTAAGTTTCAGCAAGATGCCTAACGTAACCCCTACCTCCTCTTAAATGCTTCTATCCACATTTACAGTAAAAATCACTTTGGGGATAAAAACAACCTGAAAGAGAGGCTTGACAATCACATTTTGCAGCAATACCAATTTTGTGAGATGAACGAACCGATGTTGACAAAGTTTTGACATCATTTTAAGTTGGAAAAAGTAAAGAAATTGCAAAATATCGCAATATTTTTTAAATCGCAATAATATCCTATCGTGGCATAAATATCAGGATAATGTCGTTTTGTGGGACCTCAGCTAATTCCAACCCGTAATAACTATATATATTCTCCACCTGATTGACACACACTTGTAATGTTAGCTCACGAAAACTTCCCGCAAAAGGAAGAATAATGCAAATCCAGATGTATGCGGTTCCTCCAATGTATTTTCAGAACATACAGGTCACCTTCTTAATTTCACACATACGCTACAGTCACATGTGTATACTCACACTTAAGTAATAAATAATTTAGATCTTCAAATAATAATAATCATACATTTAATTTATTTAGCGCTTAAAGACGCTTCATTTCTGTGTCCTGGAGAAATGATTTACTCGATACCAGTAAAGCATAACTGTAAATGTTAATTACTGTGATCCAAATAACCACTGAATAACATATTTTTGTTATTTTTGTCCACGTTTGCTTCAATGCTTGCAATTCCTGTGTGGAGGAACATTCCTGTTGTAGGACTGTGAAAGTTCACATAGTACTGTCTGCAGTGGGGATAGAAACAAAAAATATTCAAAATATCCTGAACTTCTCACTACTGTGACAAAAAGGATGGCATTTCATTTCATAACTGTCTGCTGTAGAATGTAGAGCGGGGCTGCTATGTTATACTAGTCTTGCAGAGCCAGCCTTTACTATGTAAAGTCTGGGACACAGCACTGGCTAACTGCATCAGTACCTGCCTACTTCACAGGAGAGGCATTTTATTGACATGCACAATGACCAACTACGTAACTCGATGACCAAATCGGACGATAAACAATACACAATGGGGAATTTGTTGGATAACTAAACAACAGGGCTCTGACTGTTTATATGTCTTGTAAATCTATAAAATGTAGTATTTACTTGCTTGAATGCATACAGTACAGACAAACCAACATGCTTGAGCTTATTTCCGGGATGGAGTCTTTGTGGTCCATTGTGATCATCGTCCCAACCCCCGGACCTTCCAGCAGACGTGGGATGTATGACAGTAGACAAGTCACGTGCGCATAAAATCTAACTGTAAACACCAGAGGCATTATTAGGATTGGGGGTTGGACGTTTAAAATCTTAGAGATTTTCACCTAATTATTACACACAATATATTTCATATGGAAATTAAATGGTAAAATTGTTAATGGACTGCATTTACATAGTGCTTTCCTAATCTTCCGACCACTCAAAGCGCTGTACAGTATTTTTTTTGCCTCACACCCACACGGCGTGCCATGCAAGATGCATCCAACCACCGGGAGCGGTTAGGCATCTTGCTCAAGGTTAGAACCCACAATCTTCCAGATGAGAGCCCAACAACCATACCACTAGACCATCCTTCCCCGATTAATACAACACTGTCCTTACTCGTGTCCAAGGTAACTGCTTTCCAACTGCGTGAATAGAGTGAGCAGGTAGCTTGCATGTACGCTCAAGTGTAGGTGACCTCAGCACACCTCTGGAAGCAGATTCATCCAAATTCATATTCCACTGTGTCACCTCTTTCCTACATTGGCAAATAGGATTACACTAATGACTGATTAATGATTTGAAAATAAAGAAGAATAATGGACTACAGCCTTTTTCTCTACCGTGTTTGTGAAGACAGCATGGGGGTACACGTCTTTAAGACTAAAACAAGCTGGGCTCTGTGAGGTTAAGCATTTCCGAATGCATGGCATGTCTTTCTTCATTGTATTGCAGCAGTTAATAAGCTGTGGCCACATACAGTAAGACTGGCTATATTCTACTGTACAGACAACATGGAATTACTGTCATCGATGCCACTGATAGCAGACTATTCTTACATACTGTGTGGGTGCTAATATCTGGCATCCATTCAACTCTCCGTCATAAGCAATATCTTAGATAGCATTTGCTAGATTTGTATAAAATTGAAGGGGGGGGCGGGGTTGCTGATGTGCTTTAACCAAACAACAGATGCGGTATAGTTATCAATAATTAATAACAAAATAGATAAATGCAATGTCAATCTTTAACCACTAGGCGGAAACACATTGCTTATGCATGAAAATGAAGTTGAGGTTTCCCACACTCTCCTCCGCTTCTGCAGCTGAAGATAATTATTTATTTATTGCAAAATAACAGATAAATTGCCTTGCAAGTGCAGACATTATGATAATGTTAGGTACAGCACTTCTTTTCTTGAGAACAGCACTATTCTCAGAAGATCTTTTGTCTGGCAGCATTACCACAGGATACCACAATTAAAGATCACATGACACGTACAGTATACAGTAATTGCCAATTAATCCCGAGCCTGTGTTGCTCTCTCTTAGAGCCAGCCACCTAGTGGCAGAAGAAGGGCATCTCTCAGGCGCAGGTTGGTTGAATAATTAAACCAGCGGTCCGTCTCGTAACGCTCTGCCCCTGCCACCCCTGCACGCTTAGGACACTTCACAACCCTCCTCTCCACCTCTCCACTCTCTCGCCCCGCCCCTTCCGCCCACCTGTCCATCAAATATTTAGCCACTATAGCCGGAGAGCCACATGTCACCTACACATTGGTTGCTTTTATGTACACACTCTCACTCTCTCTCTTTCTCAAACATGTGCTCTTAGTGCCTCACTTCGTACGCTTTTCTCTCTACTACCACCTGACCCCTGACCCTCCTGAGCAATAATGTCAAAATGTCCAGGCCCCGCCCCTTTCGCCTGCCTAGTTACTATAACTAGGTTGGACAAAGAGCATAGGCTTTAAATAACAGGTAAACAGACAGTTGACAGGGCTTCTGTCAGATTCCAAAAAATGTTATTGGTGGACAGATGAAAAGGGGCGGGGCTTGGCACCGGACAATTGTAGCCCTGCAAGACAGAGAAGCATGTGAACCATCCGAGACTGCTGATTGGACCTCTGTGCCCGGACGCTGTCTCACAAACTATCTGGACAATGTCTTCAGTCAGCCCTCGACTTGTGCAATCAAATCTACATGGTGCTCTGAGGCCTGTGGAGGATTCTCCACATACTGTAGAGCACACCCACGCAATGACGCACGTACACCTGCCTTGTCAACGAGATGCTCAAGATCCAAGTGGGTTGTAGTGCTGATGTTGGTTGGTCAGCTGTCAGCTCAAGATGAAGTGTGCCCTGTCACTGAGGTTGCATGTGTGCGTTTATTGTATGTGCGTATTGATGGTGATTGTCTAGACTGGAGTGTAATATACTAATAAATACTAATAATATAATAATAATATTAATTTAATATATTATCCATGTGTCCACATAGGTGTGTTTAAATGCAGTGCCTTTTTGTGTAGAGCTTGTGTGCTGTTAAACCTGTGGGGTCACACTCCCCGTTGTGCGTTTGTCATCGCTGATCTCTTCCCTACAGCCCTGCTATTCTGGGCCTGGCAGTGAAAGGTCATGCACCCCGCAGACACGGGTAACCTAAGAATGGCTAGATTGCAAACAAGCACAATGCATTACCATCACACACTTTCCTGTTCTTGCATAAAACCCTGGACAAGCCTTGGCAGTGGTACTTTTTTGATAGTAAGTCAATAAAATATAGTTATATCATATCATATATGTATTGTAATGTAATATAATATACTGTAGTATAATATAATATATAATATAATAGTGTTAAAATACACACACACACGCATGTGCACATACATGGACCTATTTCATATTCACACGGTATTTGATATCCTAAGTATATGTAGAGATCCATGCTAAACCAGATGAACCAGTTTGTGAGACACCCGCTTCGCCCTGTGAATGAAGCACCAACCACAAACAGATTATAGAACATATAACTGCAAATGCAAAGGATTTCCTGAACAAGGTAGTTGGCTGAATCACTATTGCGATAAACAGAAGCAACCAAATGTTTATATTACAGTTTTTTTCAACTGCTAACACACATTTTTCAGAACTATTCTCCCTTTTTCAAAGCATTACACACAAATCCATGAATCGCACACACAAACCACAGAATGCCCCATATCTCCTGCAGAATGAAACATTACATTCAAAACACCACACACACAGTGCAAAAGTAAATACCTGCATCACCTGA
>JAODUK010085650.1:0-14798 GCA_027564635.1 Typhlichthys eigenmanni
CAGGTGTGTTGGAGCAGGGAGACATCTAAAACATGCAGGGCAGTAGCTCTCCAGGACCAGGGTTGGGCACCCCTGCCATAGTGTATATCACTGTAGTTTATGATTTGACATTATGGACCATTTCTAGTATAGATTTTTCTGTGGACCCAGTAAACATTGAAATTGCTGTTTTAAGTGCCAAGTGTGATTGAATTAATATACTTTATATCTGCCATTCAGTTTAGCAACTTGTTGAAATAGATACCATTTCCAAACGCGTGCAAATTAGTTAGGCAGTGACATCAAATATGAATAACTACTACTACTGTAAAATATTTCAACCCAGTTTGAGAATCACCCACACCCACTGTGTTTTTAGCTGCATTCTGTGGTTGCAATGAAATGGTAGACACATAAAGTAAGCCCATATTCACAAATATTCCTAATGCTAAGTGTTTGTGGTTAAATGTAAAGATAATTCTTAGAAATATGATGTTCCCATTCGAATAATTTCCTGTCAATACTAAGATAACATATTTTAAAAGTGAGAAACTGTGATTAATACAGGTTATAGGCTACATGTGAAGTCACAAGTACAACGTGCATTATCTTAAAATAATGTAAGGCTTCATACTGAATCAACACAAAACTGATGGATAATAACAAAAACAGGTGCTTTCGCATCTCCCACATATACTATGCATAAATCATGCATATAAATAATGCATTTGGAAAACTTAAAACTCCTGCAGGATAGTGAGGATATTGGTCGCAGCCGTGTAATCACATTGTTAGAGCTCTTTCACAATAAAAGAGGGCGTCCCTGGTATTGACAGTGTTCTTTATTATATGGGACACATGTCTAGATTGTGGCTTCCATGCCAGATGAGGCTGCATTCATCCACAGAAAGATGATTTGTGGCAAACAGCCTAGGCAATCTACTTTAGTTCAACATCCCTGTTTATAATTAGACAGGTTTCAGTCTTAACAATTACGAATTATAATAAGCAATCAAAACAACTGTCATCAGCTGTGCAAATAATACAGTATATAAAACGTATTTTAACATAATTTACTAAATTCCTTTACATTAACTAATATACTTTTTTTATGTGAATGGACGCGTGATTATTGATTTCCTTGTGTGTTCAATTTACAGTTTTTTTTAGAGCCATGGTGCATTCTGATTAATAAGATAAGCTTTTTCTTCATTGACCAATCACAGCCTCTTCTTTTAGAGACCGGCATAGCTAGCCACTCACTAAGATACAATCTTATTTCTTACATACATCTAGAGTTCCTCAGATAATTCCCCTGAATCAAACCAAACCTACAACCTCAGGGGAATGCATGTTTACGCTATGTTGTGGCGACAGTGCGGGCCCTAAAGTAGGCTAGCATACTACAGTATACATACAAATCAATGCCCTGACCATGACAGAACCAAGTTAGTTCTATAATCTGCCCCCATCTGTAACCAGTTTTGGCTGTAAAAATAGAGAAATGTCCCCCCCTACAAACTCTTCTTGTGCTGCCCATGGCTCTGAACATCAACATGATGTTTGATGCATTGTACTGTGTGCTCACTGTGTGCCTCATCTGCCTGTATGTGTGTGTACTGTATGTGTGTGTGTGTGTTCATGTGTGCCTGTGTGTAAATGTAAATACTGTACAGGTGCTATCTGTTATACTGCAATGATTAAACATTCTGTTGTCTGAACTCCATGTCTTCTTTTGTCTTGTAATGTTTGCACAGGAGATCTGGCTCTTATAATGAATGAACATGCGCCACAGTAGTTCATGATACCCCGGTTATAATGGGACCAGTCATCTCTGTCTCTACATATAATTTACTTTAAGACTGGCTGGGTTTCTGAATCAAGACGCAGTGCAGTGATTTCAGTCTCGTTAGTAAAAACAACATCGCCCTCTGGAGGACTAGGTAGTGATTGTATTTGTTTTGTCAATATGTTCCATGGCTGGAATAGTGAGTGTGCATACTTCTGTTTAAGATAATGCTGTAGATTTCAATAATTTTTTAGTACAAAGGCATCTTTTAATGGATCTTAATGTTTTGGACTTGACAGCTTTTTAATAGTGTTCTTATGTAGTTTATATAAAAGTCATAACCTAATTATGTGTATATGTCTGTATATATATATATGTATGTATAAGTTTTTTTTTTTTTTATGACATATACACTGATAAAAAATGTTAGCACGTCGTCTTCCACTAGACTAACACTTGAATGGTTTTGTACATTTAGGTTAACAGACTAACATAACTGTGTTTTAAACTAGACTTTAGATGTGTAGTGACTTCCTCCTGACCGTGTCGTTTCACACATTTCGCACGTATGACTGTGGCACAATGTTTATTACTGTTGACACATTTATCTTTGTGAACCTGAAAAGACTGCAGCAATTCAAACAACAACATAGTTAATATGCAATATTAACTTTTCACACGCAATAAATAACAAAGAGATTACCCGCTATATTTTATAGAGGCAGATGGTTTGTCAATAGCTGACACATCACTATAATTAGTATGTGTGTGTGAGCATGCACACGTGCATGTATAATTGTGCTTGTACGTGTATGTGGATTATCATGCATAACATTCTTAGCTACTGGGTGGGGTTTATCTCAGATGCTCTCACACGTCTAGTAAAACAAGCAAATGGAATGTCCTCACAACAAGTAGCAGTTATTGCGTGCGTGCGTGTACATGTGTTAGCATTGTGTCACACCAGACTAAAGGAACCCCTGGCCGGGCCCCTGTTGAGCAGGGAGGCATTGGTCAGGGCCCCTCCACTGTGGCTTAGGGAGCCACACTGTCTCCTGGGCGGACCCTGCACACGTTGCTTTAGCCTCCATCTCCTCCACCTTCTCGACAGCTCATTCTGAACCTGGATGGAATCACATACAAGGTCACTTGAGAGGGTAGAAGGTACTACAGAGGAATGAATATTGGCATTAATAGAAAGCATGCAGTATATCAACATTTTGTTGGAACTGAATGGTGTTTTCTGTAATTATGTTCTACAGTTACAGTTTGTTAGACATTCTGTTTTCTGATAACCTTACCTCTCCATTTAGAAAACAATACAAAAGTGCCACAACAAAGCCCTGCAAACATGAAATATAGAATATTAGAGTCTCCTGATATTTTCATAGTGCCAAACATGGAAACATTGCTGAATATGGTACACAAACTTTAATTAACGTTGAAAGGCATTATTAATGTTGAAAGGCAACCAATTTACCATGGTTTACGACATTATGTGACATCCACATAAGTTATTTGTGGTGAAAAGCTTTGCTTCATGGGAAAGAGACCAAATATTATTATTATTATTATTATTATTATTATTATTATTATTATGTTATCAAATTTTCCATTGATTTAACTCATTAGAATCAGTAATGCATTCACAATTCATAACCCGGAATTCTACCAAACTATAAAGGTACTTATAAAAGTACTCAATTAAATATGATAGTGGCTAAAAGAAATGAACAACTTGGTGCTGCTTTAATGTTTGAATGGTGATATACTGTACCTGAGTGGAGGCAAAGGCTAGCTCTATCAAGTTCCATATTCCGTTGGCAGTATTGTTGACGTTATGCGGTAGGAACGCAAACAAGATGTAGTGTAATCCAAAGAGTGACACCAGGAGAAATGATGACTTGGCAAGCTTTCTGTTCAATAGAAAGCAGATAAATACACACAAGCACATATAAAGCAGGCTAAATACAGTATGGTAATGTGTATGAATAAGCTCAAGTACAGTACATGACAAAAACAAAAGCAGCACGTTTGGATCACTGACCTATAGTGGTTAAACTCATTTCCAGGCATGTCTTGTGTCCTCAGTTTGGCCACCAGTATTTGTATAATGCAAAGGAAAAATAACAAGTTCACCTGTAAAACAGCAATGAAATGGTAGGTAAGTGAACAACATTAAACTATAGTCTATTGTCTCTTCTCTCAAGTGTTAATTTGATAGTTTTTGTATTACCACATTACAACAATGTAGTTTGATAATGTTTAAAAAGAAGTAAAAACAAGGCAAGCGTTTTATAGAGCCGATTTAGGCCAATACCAGTTTGGGTTTGAATATACTAAAATATATAGTGTGTAATATACCTATTTAGTGTGTAAACACAATGGGGACAGGCCTACATACAATGCACGCACAGTTTTGCATAGGAAGGCGTTGACCATTGCCTGTCCAGTTTTTAATTTGCATATCTGTGGTGTGGCGAGACAGTCTTGTCACTATCGCGTTCGCATTACTGCAGTGACAGATCAACAGACAACTATAATTTTTGCTCTACAGTATGGTAGAATAATCTGACAAGGTAGGACAGATTGACAGAAAACCAGATCGATTCCATATGCACACTGGTCTTAAAACGTAAACAAATAGCCTACATCGCTAATCTGGATTCCTTACTTTACCTTAGTTGCCTTCCAGGTTCAAATGAATTAATGAATTTTAAGGGACAAAATAACAAACAAATTGTCCTACCAGGCTGAATAAAGGGTTATAGTTTGACTGTCGACTATGCTACCATATCATCTGCATGCAACAGGCCATACCGGTATTAGACTTTTGTATTTGTTTAAAGAGAGAAAACATTTGGACTAAAAGTTGACTAAAATGTAATGACTTTTCTTTGACGAAAATGCTTTTCTATTTTCGTCAACTAAGATAGACTAAAACTATTTAGAATGAAAATTACTAAAATGTGACTAAAACTATTAAGCATTTTCGTCTAAAGATTAAGACAAAATTGCCAAAATTAACACTGCTACATGCTGTTATAGCTCTTACTGCACTGTCTGTAGCCTAGTCATTTTCATGTCTACATAAGCTTCTAAATCTACCCAAGACATGTTTTGTTAAATGCAGAGCAAAACCTGTACCTGGTTTGGTTTTGGTTTAGTTTAATCCATGGGCCGTAATATATTGACAAAATGTGGTCATGATCACGGCAAAATAAACTGTCATTTGTGTGTGTGCCACTGTCCCTCACACACACACACATTAAACTTAATAATATACAGATTTGTTTTAGATATTGTGCGTGGTGTTGGATCAATGTTAATATGGTCTATACTCTGTTCTTTGTGGGGCATGTTGCATGATCTCAGCTTGCTGAAATATTACTGTGTTTTTCTGCAGTTTCATGGAGTTTGGGATCCAACACTATGGGCACATTACTGCCACCTACTGTTCAGAGCAATGCTACTGTTTACATGGTCTAGATTAGAATGTAGGGCATGCTCGTTTTAACAAGGTCAGTCAGTCAGTCAGTCAGTCAGTCAGTCAGTAAGCTACATTTGCTCATGTTGGCCGAATGGCTAATACATGCTAATCAATACAAAACTAACCATGTTAAAATAATATAATTTTAGGGATTACAATGTTACTGACTGCCCACTCTTTAATGAAGTGTCACTCACTATAATGAAGAGCAGAACAGGAACTCTCAGAATCCACCAGATCCATTCGTGTGTTCTGGTCTCCCAGCATCTTCAATAGCACACAAATACACAGTTAGCAGTTACACGGTCCACCATGATATGGGAATATGTCTGGATAATATAGAGTACTGTAGTATTGTAAAGAACTGCAGAACTATTTTACTCCATCAAAGGAACCTACAGTATATAAGAATATATAAGAACCATTGCAGAGAGATTACTTATTTAATTTACCCTTCATCTTCATGGATGTACCTGGCACAGCTCCAGCCTGTTAAAATAACTGCAGGAGAACCTGGCGTAGAAGTTAAAATATTCACTTCAGTCAGCATATGTTTAGAGTTCTTTATTCCCTCTGCATACTGTTCATTCTACTGACATGGGCTATTTTTATTGTTGCTGTGTTTATCCTTAAAGTAAATGAAGTTATAAATGGCACAGCGCTTTGGGATTTTGGCCATAAACAGACAGGCATGTTATGATGGCAGAAATGAACACCATATAACTAACTTCCTAGGTGTCATCCAGCAATCGTACCCCAGCCAAGGATGATGTACCACCACAAGTGTCTCTTTCTGGAGAAGTGAGAGAAGCTGACTAGGCTGTACAGGTAGTGTCCCTCGGCCAGCAGCCAGCTGTAGTTAGCCATGATGCAGTAGTTGGACAGCACTGTTGCAACTTTACAGCTCACCTGAGGGGGGCAGCAGAGGAACAAAAGAAGAAGGAGAAAACCAAGGCTGTTAAATGCATAGGTTAAATGTCTTGCTGAAAAGTTACAAATATGCAATATAAACGAATATCTATCCCATAGTACAGTATAAACACTGTTCTTTTAGTATTCAAAATAATATACTAGCTTTGGTTCCAGGGCAAATATAATGAATTACCTTTAAGTGCAGTTTAAATTGATTCATAAATAGTTACTAATAGACAAAACAGCCTTGTGTCTTAGCGGTAGGCTAAGGCTAACATGTTAATAAGCACCGGGTAGATGCCACAGTGAAAGTGGTCCTCGGATGAAAAGAGAACAGTGTCCCTGATGAAGATTAGGGCTGCTCGTAGGATGAAGGAGAGGAAGAGCTGAATGTGGACAAAGTTGCGTGTACAGTGGAGTCTCCTGGGGAAACATGCATATGACACAAGGTAACACGTTAAAAGGCCAGGCCAATACTACACAGTAGGTGTCAAATGTAATCTTTTTGTATGAAAGTTTGACCAACAATCACACATTTTTATGATTAGTTCAATTGGTTCAATGTGTCAGGAACTGAAGTACTGTATTCTCTCAGAATGGGGAGGAGTAGATAATTATGTGAGCTTATATGGGGGGAGGAGTAGGAAGGAATTTGAACCAATCAGCTGTGGCATCAATGTTTTTGTAATACAAGTTTAAACCACGTGGGAAATCCATAACCTAACATTGTGAGATGGTTTGTTACATAGGACCATCTGACATCCTGTTTGAAAAAGGGAAGGAACTTTCAAAAAAGACTTACAATACAGGTGATTAAATGAACCATCAATCTACTATCACACTGCCAGTAGTAACTGGTAACTGTAATTGAAGTCAGAAGTTAAAAGACATGTCAAATATATTTTAAAGCAAAAATCTAGTTTACTATCTATGAATTTCGAAAATCTGCGCTGAATTTAGAAAATCTGCGATGAATTTCGCTACATGTATGCGACAATAAAAGTACCTTTACTATATCACGTAGATAAATGTCAGTTTGACTAATACTGTATATGTATTAGTCAATAATACAGTATTAACATAGTGTTAATATATTAGCTGACTTATTATATCCCTCATCATGTAATCATGTACGTCTGGCCATTTGTGAAAGCCTTGCGCTTTACACGCAGGCCATTAGGTCATGGGTGTGCACTGTACAGGTGCTGCTGTGCATCAAACGGCATCTGCACTGACCTGAAGAGACACAGGATGGTGACAGCCATGGCGAGAGATGTGAGAGAGACAGTGTATCCCACAGAGTACATTATTCTCACGTACAGGAAGTAGTGATGTGACCCGGCGCTCTGAGGACAATCACAGAACAGTCAACTTAAAGGGGTAGTGTGTAAATATTTGCTAAGTTATTACATGGGCCCATGAACATGCACACTACAGTGGTGTGCACGTGTATGTGCACACACATGCACAAGTGTGTATGCGTGCGCATTTCCTCCGTCCAACTGTTTGAATAGAAGTCAACTCCAAAAAAAATTGGAGTTTGCTAAAATTATTTCCTCTTAAATTATAGATTTAATTGAAATTATAAGCAAAATAATTATTCTGATGACATATTGTAAAATACCTTGCCAAAATAAGAGACTGTATATTATTACATATGAATTATAAAAGTGAGTAATGATACCAGATCTCAAAACCACAAAACCATTTTATCAAAGCACGAATGATACCTCCCAGTAGAATCTCGATTCTGACCAGCAGACAACATAATTAGAAAGACAATGTTAGAAAGAAAAGTTAAGGGTGATAGGAGAGTCCCATCTTCAAATATGGTTAAGCTTGCCGGAGTCTGTGTATGTGAAGGGAGGGCACATTCATACAAGGTTGCGTCCATGTGGTACTGTATGTGTGTGTGTTTTTAAGAGAGTGAGAGAGAGAGAGCGAGAGAGAGAGAGAGAGAGAGAGAGAGAGAGAGAGAGAGAGAGAGAGAGAGAGAGACTATGTACATGCCTAGGGGGATGTATTTAATCATATACAGTAGACAAACATTCATGTGTTTAAGTAGCCTATAACTGGACATATGTGCTTGTATAGTAGTTAGGCATTCACATGTATTTTCTGTGAGAACCAGAGGCTCTCTAAGAGAAACAGATGACAAAGGCAAGAGGCAAGTGTAAAAAGCGGAACTGTGAATCGTGTGCACATCCTAAATCATACTGGATAAGTACTGATGTTGTCCCAACAGGAAGACCGCTCTCAACCCGGCTGGGAAAAAAAGGTCGACGAACCACAGAACCCCCCCCCCCCCAGCCAATGATATACTCATGTGTTCCACTTCTATGCACGCCTATCCAAACAGAACAGGCTGAACTGGATGCTTGTAGATGGTACTTGATGTGTTGGTCTGAACAGTTTCCATTAAGTTAGAATCCCTGTCGCTCGCTCTGTGATGGTGGAATGGATGTTTAATCTGCACAGTAGCCAAACTGCCTAGTACTTCTTTAAACACCAGTGATTGAAGACTAGTATTTCAACTTGGTCACGCCATACATAATTCTTTACTTTATTTATTAACTATTATATTTTTTAAATATTTAGCGAAAGTCAAATGATTTTGGTCGATCTCCCCTTCGTCATTGTCAGAGCCAAATAATATTTTGACAAGCATAATAACATAGTATAGATGGCAAATTCCATTTCATTCAGATGATCTAACCTCTGAACAGGCAAAGTCCATTTGTACTGTTGTAGTTGCAATGATGGTTCTACTATTCTTGTACAGCAGTTGTTGGGGGACTGGTGGTCTCGTGGTTAGGGTGGTTAACTCTCACCCAAACGTTTGTAGGTTGATTTCTAATAAACTGGGCCCAGAACCCACGACCTTAAAGCTGGGAGTCATCCAGACCAATATAATATCCTGCCCCTACTCCTATTAGTACTAGCTTTATAGTAGTGAAGGTAGTAGTACTGGTATTGGAAGTATAACAGTATTATTAGTAATACCAGCATACAGCAGCGTCTCTTACCTCTAGAAGGAGACTTTCGTTGAAGCCGTACTCGCATGCAATCTCATGGGGGGGGTAGGGGGCACTCCATCCAGACTCTGTACAGTTCCTGAACACTCTTCCTATACAGGCATAAGCAGGACACACTACAATACACACTGTACAATGACTAGGATTCAGCCATTGGCCTTTTGGTGGCCCAGTAAGACACGTCTACAGTACTAACCTGTTGTGTGCAGGAACTGGGGACATGGTTGAGACAAAATGTCTCCGGCCACAGCATGAGGCCAGCAGTTCAGATGGTCCCAGAATCCTTTGCACTCTGTTAGAGAAACCACAATACCAAAAATGAAGACATATTGAGATTACACACAATTTAAAGTAGAGGCCTGAGACATTTGGAGATAATACATACTGTAGCAGTTAATCAGTTTATACCAAATTAGACCAGATCAGATTATTGTTTTTCATCTTTTATGGTTTGCAGTGGTTCCCTTGAAATATTTAAGTAAAATTCTTGGGGCCAGTTTCACAGACATGGATTAAACTTAATCCTAGACTAAGAACCTTTTTCAATGGAGATCTTCATTGAATTTTTGTTTTAGTCTTGGACTAGCCTTAATCAATGTCCTCCTTACCTAAATCCCAATTAAAAATTAGTACTATTTACAATAGATAAAGATTGATACATTTAAAAATAAAATAAACCACTTGGTAAAATATGGACATACAGTACTTTTATTTTATTTTATTTCAAACAAGTGGGTTTACATTGAGGCAGCAATTGTCAAGAATTTAACAAAGTTTAAATAGTAAATACTACATATTATTTTATTCATGTTAAATGTTTTAACAAATTTCCTTTATATCTCTTTAAGAAATACTGGACATGTCTGATCAATCACTTGCAGTAGTCCATATTATTGAACAGGCTGACAAAACCACTTGTGCTCAGACATACTGTAAATTAACCAAATTAAGATGTATATTGCTCTGTGCAATGGCTAAATTAAAAAAAAAAAAATTCAGTCTTTTCTCCAAATAATGTTTTTGTGTCCAAGTATGGCTGAATAACTGTTACACTCATTATCAATCGACCACACACCGTGATACGTGTGTGTCGTGCTAACTCCTTGCAGAGCTGCCAAATTGAGCTGCACAGTCAGAACCAGACTCATGGTGATGGATGGACAGCTGTGCACTGTGACCATCACACTGACCAAAGACATGCCTTTATGTAGTGCACTTTATTGTTGAATTGTTTCTTGTAATTAAATATGAACAATAATGCCTTAAGGAACGTCTTTTTCATAAAGTCCTATTTCAAACATGTAAACCCATGCTCCTATAGGTTTACATTAAGCTCTACCTACAACTATATACATGCACTTACTGCAGTATACTGTAAGATGCTTATAATAAAAGTAATTAAATCAGTCAATTTGCATCTTTGTAGTCTATAAAAAATGTAAAAGGAAACTTAGTCATACTCTTCTGTTAATGTGTACGTTTGGTCCACTCAAAAAGTGTACTTATTACAGGAATTTTCTAACTCTTAAAGTATGCTGAGTTGTGTGTCAATTTATTCCCCAGTGGTTAAAACACTGAAATGCACAGTCAAAACAAATGTAATTAATGATTCATGAATGCCAAATGTTCCTTAAGTCCAGCAACAGCCTAATTCTGGAGATGCAATGTTTTTAGAGGTGAATTAATTATTGCTTTACATATACACATTTCTTAACAATTAATTAAAATAAATGTTTTAATATTTAAATAGATTTTATTCAGGTATTATACTAATTTAATTTTGGCTGTAATCTAAAGTTAACAACAAGTATTCAACCATTGAATCTCATGGCTCTAAAACGTTGAAGCATGCCTTTTATAAAAATAAGAAAATCTGCCCTTTGACGAAGTGGAACTACACACATGTTGGAGCTATTCTTCATTCTGGTTGGCTTAGAACCTATCCGGGAGTCCATGGCAACATCAGGTTTTCTATGCTGCAGATGTGATTACCTACTGTTCATGTTATTACCTCCTATAACCAGAGAACAATGTAGGCTACAATACTTTCTGTTATCATTACATTAGGCCTAGCCCACAGATCATGGTTTCATGTATAACCACGCTATGGGTTTCTAGGCTCAAATGTCACCTGTACTTCAGAATTAATTTATGTTAAAATCAAAATCAGTATGTTTGCTTGATTTAGATTGCACATTCAAGACTTTAACTGTCCTTTCTTCGCCCCATATAGCATCTACACGCAAAATGATTTAGGATATGGCAGCAGGTACATACAGCACGTTACATTCAGTGCGAAGACAACGTTAGACTCGCCTTGTCTTTCTGGGTCACTCCTGTTGTGTATTAGAAGAAGTTCCAAACAATTAATCTCATCGTGAAGCAAGATGAAATTGGGATCGCATTCAGGAGGAATTGCTATCACCTGAAGTTGCAGGTTTAGAAGATACAGATCAGAGTTCAAATTAAATGAACAGACAATTATGTTATGTAATACCTTTGTAGCCTACAATAGGTGTAGCACTATAACTAACTGCATGTTCAGTGCAGGTTAAACTGTAGAAGAAAACTGATAATGTGTGTTATGATCTGAATAATGTCATCACACACACAATAATAACACATTTAAACGGAATATGCACACGGGTGTGTAGTTACTCACGTTGGAATACAGTTCCAGAAGAACCACAATAAGTGCTATTTCACCAGGTGTCTTCATGGAGATTGGCCTATCACACGGATGAACCCCAATTATTTCATACATTCTATTTAATAAATGGATTCAGTGGCGCTCAGAGTGCGAAAGCCTGGCTTCCGATGGTCAAAAAGTCTCAATGCGTCTTTGCTCTCTGGGAAGTCCACAAAACGTAAACGTAAACATAGCACGTAGAAATAAAAAAATTTTAAAAAATTAAATAGTGTCTTCACAATTGAAGCGTTTGGTCCGGTGTCAATGGCAAATTATTGATATGAAGTATGTTATCCTATCAATCGCCTTCATCGAACCAGAAGAACTGAAAACATCTGCGCTGATGGGAAAGAAACAGTATCACTGAATATTGGTCGGCCCCCTTGTGCAATCCTCCCCAAAATAGAGAGCGAGACTTCTCTGGAATTGATCAACCAACCAATATTTGAAACTATTGGTACTGTGCTGCTGGGCAAAACAGAATTTTCAAGTCATTGTGTTAATTATTGAAGAAACAAGCATTTTTTACATTTACTATAATAGCCTATTTTACATTGGCTATAGTTATTCTTTAGTTTACATAATTCAATAGTATATATTTACCAATTATGGTATCTATTCATTTATATACTGTAGCCAATGTATTCACGATTTAAGATATTACAAGTTTCAACTATTTCAGATTCTCTTTCATAGGCTACTATTGTTACTGTAACAAATAGCTAACTTTAATTTAATTATATAGGCCTCTGCATAGTGCATACCTATTTGCATCTGACTTGCAACTATTGCAATAGTTTACTTTCATGCACCTATACTGTATTTCTTTGATACTAGTGCTATATTCAAATATGTCATTTCATTTTACTGGTATACATTTAAATTGAATTAAAGTTATATTTGACTATAGCATTTACCAATGACAACTAACTTACTATAACGACTGATAGTTATCAGTAACGAATAAGTACTATTTACTAATAATTTTGTACTTTCTAAGGAATTTGTAATATTGGTATCGAATGATAGTTATAGTATAACAAAAATATAGATACGAGTATAGGATAGAAGATAACCTTTATAATGTAAGATTGGAATAACATCTAGTATCTTATACATTGGAGAGCTCCTCAACTTGAATAAAACTTAGGAAGATTCTGTATGAAGATATCTTTATTGGAAAAACATTAATTCAGATTGGCCAATGCATAAGAGGCAGACACCAAGCAAGCCTTTAATGAATACATACAGCACAAACAACACATATTCTGCCTCTCCTTTGACTATTGCTGCATTGCTGCATGATGGAAACTGGTTGATGCTGCATACACATTCAGCCAAAGGTATCTTAAAAGCACATCTGCAGCCTTCGACACTATCTCCCACCCACTCCTCTTAGAACGTCTGACTGGCATTGGCATTGCAGGAGTTGCCTGGTTCTCCTCCTGCCTCTCAGGCCGCGTACAATTTGTCCAACTAAAATATCACCAATCAAGATGTGAAGCAGTCTCACTGGGTGTCCCTCAAGGCTTGGTACTGGGTCCTCTGCTGTTTATCATATACCTCCTACCTGGGCACGATCGTTAACTTTCCATGCTATGCTGAAGACAACCAGTTCTACATCTCTACAATAATATGTATACTGTATACTGTATACAGTATACAGAGGGGTTCCCAGCGCACCCATAGCCACACGCGGTTCTTGTCAATTACTTATTGTTTACAGCTTTGTGGGGTATTTATGTATGTCAGGGTTTGTGTTCTTTGTTTGTTATTGTGTTGTGAGGCCAATGTTAGCCTACGTGTTCTGTTAAGGGCCATGTAAAGCCGATATAGAGGCAGTCTAATGACTCAAACAAATTAACTAAATGAACCAGACCTCTCAGCCCTAGGCCTCTGCCTATTAACACCACCTGTTATTGGACCTACTACAGGTATAGTTTACATCATGCACTACAAAAGTAAATGGGGTGAGGATGGGGGGTTTGTTGAAAAATAGGATTAATTGAAGCTCCTTGTGTTGCTCTAAGGGTGCATTTTGGGTTTTTTATGGGTCCATACACTAGATGTCATTATTTCTTTGTTCTTTGTTTGTTTTTCCTGTGCATGCACTGTAAATGTGTGTATGTGTGTATTGTTATCTGTATTAGGCTACAGTACGTGCGTGTTTACAAGTGCACTTAAATGTACGTGTGTGTGTGAGCTGCTTATGTAAGTGGTTTTTGACACTGATGCATGTGGATCAAACAGCAGGCCAGCAGATAGTATCTTCTCCAGGGAAGATGGCAGAAATATGATTGACTTTTCAGATGATTCCACAGAGCACACCCATTACGTGTTATCTACAGCCCCCGTCTCCTGATAAGTTTGTTTGACATTCTCATTGTTCGATATGACAGGTAGGTAAATCATTGATCCCCTCTTACGATAACTAACGCATTCTAAAATAGCATCCATAGCTGAAAGGCTTGAGAGAATGAGGAAGCTGTTTATTTACAGTATTTGCAAATGAGACAACTTTTCTATCACAAGATTTATGATTGACGTGGTTGCAACAAACATATTTTAGAACAAATACGTTTTTGTATGTGTCCATAGAATCTCAATCTAAGAGCACTTTTCCTCTATGTGTGGTTAATGTCAGGGATGATGAATGCATCAACACCAGCTGTTAATGTGTTTCTGCACACGCACTTTACGCACTTTAATAAAACAATACACATTTATTATTATCTATATTACACATATATAAAACAAGACATATATATATACATACACACACACACACACATATATATATATACACACACACATACATATACAGTACATATATATACATACATATATACATACATACATACATACATACATACATACATACATACATACATACATACATACATA
>JAODUK010085651.1:0-14796 GCA_027564635.1 Typhlichthys eigenmanni
GGGGTGTATTAAATGCAGTAACAAAGTACATTTTCATACTTCCTCTACCTAAGTAGAGTTTTCAAGTGTTTGTACTTGAGTATAACATTTTTTAAGAAACATACAAGTTGTACTCCACTCTACACATTTGCACTGCATTTTGTTCTTTTTTTAATAGCAAGTGCTCCAGTATACTGCAGTACTGCTCCAGTATACTGCAGTACTGCATTATACTGGAGCAGTACTGCAGTATACTGGAGCAGTACTGCATTATACTGGAGCAGTACTGCTCCAGTATACTGCAGTACTGCTCCAGTATAATGCAGTACTGCTCCAGTAAAATGTTCACTGACTGAGCAACTTCAACTTGTATTGGCGTAATATTGGACCAGTGGCACTCTCTGTGTGTTTCTGTCTCTCTATCGCTCCTCAGGGAAGGATCACTGCTGTAAAAGAGCTTGACTTTGAGATAAGCAGTGGAAACTATGCGCTGGTCGTCACAGCAACAGACCAGTGTCCAACCGTTGCTCTTCGTTTGACATCTAGCACAACTGTAATGCCACACTGTTTGTTTTACTAAGCAGCCGCTATATTCTGTATACTGTGTCTATGAGTATGTAATATGGCCATTAGCAATGCATTAGGCTTGAAACAACCATTGAAGTTATTATTTGAACACGTGCTTTGACTTGCCACTCGTGCTGCCATCTAAACGTATGCTTGCTGTGCTGCGTCGAAGGTGCTGGTGAAAGTCCTGGATATCAACGATGTGACACCCACGTTCCCCAGAAGCTATGAGGGCCCATTTGAGGTGACTGAGGGCCAGCTGGGGCCTCGAGTCTGCATCCTCAAAGCCACGGATGGGGACTCTGGCCTCAATGGCAAGGTGGAGTACAGCATCACCGCAGGAGACCCACGCAGTAAGACCTCTACACTGTGCATGTGTGTTTGTGTATGTGTGTGGTGGCCTATTAGCGTGCTGCTGACTTTCATTTATATTCCTCGATCAATCAGATGAGTTCATGGTGTCGCCTGTAGAGGGCGAGCTGCGCGTTATGAAAGACGTGGAGCTGGACAGAGAGACCACAGCTTTCTACAACATCACCGTCACAGCCCGAGACCTCGGCAACCCTCCCCGGAGCAGCTCTGTATGATGTGTCTGTCTCTACATGTTTTGACACAGAATGGTTCACCCTGCCAAACACACGTGCATGCAGAGGGTCTCACGTGCCAAACACATGCACAACAGGCCCAGTAAATATGGTATTGACATACAGTACCCTGAGGTCACAAGGCCATGAGGTGTTCCTTTCTGACACCCCATTTGCAGATGACATAAGTGGGAGTCTGTCTAAAAATGCCTGCAGTACAACATGTATTTAATGCGGGACATCTGTTGGAGGAGCCCTGACGTAATGTGTGTGTGTTGCTCAGGTGGTGGTAGGGGTCTACGCACTAGACATCAACGACAATGACCCGGTCCTGCTTAACATGCCCTTGAACATCAGCGTGAGCGAGGGTGCGTCCATCTACACCTCGGTGGCCAGGGTGCAAGCTCAGGATGCAGACAGCGGGCGCAACGCTCTGCTCACCTATAACATCACCGCCGGCAACCTGGGCGGAGCCTTCTACATCAACGACACTGTGAGCGAATGTTGACAAGAGTGATGTTGATCCTAGGGAGTGGAGGCATGCCATCAAAAGCATGTTTTTAGAACCTCTAGGGCATTTCTGGATGCACCCTTTAGCGCCTTGCTAGCTTTAAGAAGACCAATATGATTACCTCCATCTAGCAGCTGTTTGTCAACTTCGCCCCAGCTCTGAGCCTGACTCCACCCATTGCACAATTTTGAAAATGTTCAAGCCACTGCTCGGTTAACAATTTGACTTTAACATTTGAATTTGGTGACGCACGAGTTGACAAAAAGTACAGTTGGAAACAGCCTTGGGCAATTTTTTACGTATATGACGTGTGGAGCCATTTTCAGACTGTTAAATTCAGATTTTTATATAAACATGCATTTTTATATATATATTTTAATATTAACACCAGCACTGATATGTCTCTCATCACAGTGCGGTCTTATTATTTAGCTTACAGCTATAAAAACACAATTTAGGGTGCAGTTAGACTTTATTAAGAAGGTTACGTAAAGTATGAAGCTCTGTCATTGTCATGATGACTTGCAGGTTGTTGGGTAACATGCGCTCACACACAGACATACCACATGCAATCGCTCACCTATGTATGCACTTCTCCTTTTGTGGTTGAGTTTTGTAGTGTTCGCCACTCTATTTGAGCGGTTCACAATGTATGATGTGTGGACTGAAACAGGTTTGTTTCTTTTTTGTATTCATTAGCTTATAATCAATTTTACTAAGCATCTCCCTTCACATGGAGAAATCCATTGATGTGTTTTGCTTGGCCTCCCTCTCTGTGGCTCACAGACAGGTGTGGTGCAGGTGAATAGGCCCCTGGACAGAGAATGGGTGGAGGAGTACACACTGACCATCACAGTCAAAGACAACCCGGAGAACCAACGCATCGCCCGCAGGGTACCAGCCTTTCTCCTGCCCCCTTAGAGATAGTCCTAGAGTCATATGTATTAGGGATGGCACCGATACTGTCAAGCATCAGCCATGTCTAACCTACCCAGGCCACACTATCAGCAGCAGCTTTCTAAAATGCAACTAAGTTATAAAATAGAGATTGGCTGTCATTTACTTTGCAACTTCACTTAAAACTTAATTAAACACTGGAATCGGATCGGTACTCAGTATTGACCGATACCCAAAGTGCCGGTATCTTTATCGGTATCTGCACTGAAAAAACTGTATCATGCCATCCCTAATATATACAATATCTTCAAATGGCCCAGCGTGGATTTGTTTGATATGCACACATAATAAGAGCAGTGTGGATAAGGGCACCAAAGAAGCCCGATTACGGTTAGATAGTATGTTTCTGTGAGGACTGCAGCGTGCGAGCAGCATAAAGCCTTTGACACATCTGAGGCTCAGTGTGGAAAAGGTGAGAACACCACTAACCTCTAGCTGCAAACATAAACCACCAAGCGTGTGATAACAGACGGGTAGCCCCAGGTACATACTGCCGCTCTGCTACAACATGCATGCCCTGCACCAAATGCACATTTGCTCTCAGTTGCATTGATTGGACGTTAAGAGCTGCATGTAGGATAGAGCTATACATGTAGTGGTATTTATTAGCAATGCCACAAACATTTCTAACTATCGGTGAGTGAAATTCTCTGAGAATATCTGCTCTAGGTGATAGTCCCTGCCTCTGTAAGTCTGTCGATTTTTCACCTTGCCAGAAGGTTTCTGACCAATCAGGACCTCTGTTCCTAGCCTCGTGAGGACATCCTGATCGTGCAAGCTTCAGTTTAACTTCGCCACGAGAATCAGTCTGGAGATCTTGTAAAAAGTTGGCTGGTAAACCTAGTGTGTGGCCAATCAGCTTTGTACTGTTAGCTACGGGCGTGGTTAAGGTTGGTGTGAAGAGGTGACTTGAAAACAATGCGATAACATCAATGGCGGGTCCTACAGAGCTAAAGGTAGTCACTAGTCAACAGTCAACAGTTAATTTATTAGAAGAGCAAAGAACCACATTAATAGCTTTTCTCAATGGAAAATATGTTTTCACTCACTCTTCTGCCGACATTTCTTCTGCAGTGATGGATTTAAAAAGGGCTCACAGGTTTGTCCAATCAGCTGCCAAGTATTTTATTTGAAAGCAGCTACCCTTTTATAACAGTTTTAACGGACAGCCTCCCCAGATGGATGTGTCTAACAGACACGTCTCTGCATGTCAGGTTACTCTTTTCCCCAATCGAAACCTTGCTTGTCAATCATGAATGAGTGCCCTGTAGGTTTGTCAATGGGCTTCACAATGGCAGACCAGCGGGCTCCAGAGGGAAGGAGCAGAGGAGGATGGGTTGTGTTTTTGGGTTGTTGATTTACTAACTCTTGCCCTCTTTCATGGTAGCTCTCATTGCAACTCTCAAATCCTACCTACAGCAGCATTAAGGGTCTTGACAGCGTATCTGTGTGTGTGCTCGTCTGTGATGTAACCATCTAACCACTACAGCTGTGTGCTCATTTCATCCCTCACATGCCCTTCTCTCCACCTACTCCCACAGGACTCAGATTCATTGGTGATAACCATCCTGGATGAGAATGACAACAGGCCCATATTCACCCAGATAAGCTACAGGGCAGAGATCACTGAGAACGCAGATGCAGGTAAAACCCATCCCGGTGTCTCTCAAGCTCTGTTTGCTCCAGGCAAAGGCAGGCGTAATCTGTGACAGCAGTATGGGACCTTACAGCCTTTGCTTGCATAGTGATCTGCTCACCTAGACAAAAAGCTCTTCTCAGTATCAGCTGGGTGTGGACATGTGTTGTGTGACAATTTGGAGAACTGCGAGTCCTGAACATGTCGACAGTTAGAACGTAACTACCTCATTGAAGGCCACAACAGTGTCTTTATTTGGGTGCTTGCTAATCAGCTTCCGCACTAAACAGAATGATCGGTACATTCCATCTTCTCCTTTATACCTTGGGTCTGGGTGCTTGATTCCCAGCCAGGGGGGCATGGGTTCAAGCCCTAGAGTTGGCCTGCCTGTACTCATCCAAGCGCAAGGTGCCCAGCCGCTGTAATCCCTATGATTGTACACACTGTGCCTAATGTTAACCTCATTGGTTGTATGTGTGTGCCTGTCTCAGGCAGTACAGTAACAGTGCTCAATGGGCCGGTGCTGGCTGAGGACAAAGACAGAGGAGCCAATGCTGTGGTCCGATACCGCCTCCTGGGAACCCGGCTGGACCTCTTCACTGTAGACGTCAGCACAGGTAACACACACACACACACACACACACACACACACACACGCACGCCATCACTCAGAGAGAAGACAGGCATCTCCAATCCCCGCCACCCTCTCCCTAGGTGTGTTACGCGTTCGCCCGGGTGCTCGTTTGGACCGCGAGGCATTCATGGATCCCCGGGTGGAGCTGTCCCTGGTTGGAGAGGATGTGGGAGGGCTGAACAGCAGCGCTGCTCTCACCATCACCATCCTGGACCAGAACGACAATCCTCCAGTCTTCAACCTTTCCAGCTTCAGCGTACGACTTCCTGAGAACAGCCCCTCTGGTGTGTGTGTGTGTGTGTGTGTGTGTGTGTGTGTGTGTGTGCGTGCGCAAATGTACAGTATGTGGGTCTGTGGTCTGTGCAAGAGACATACTTCAGTGAAATTGCAGTATTGTAGTATTTGCACATTTAATTGAGCATAGCGTTATTTCAGGTAGGCCACAAAGTCAAGCCTGGCCATAATCTCAATGGTCAGCTGATTGACCAGCTGATCTCAATGACCAGACCGCTTAGCTGATCATCACTAAGCATCCTATTGGCCAAACTCTTTCAGGGCAAGGCCTTATTTATAGACCTTAGCCTATAAGGCTATATTAGCTGCTCGCTTCTCTCCTCACCCGTGTGGTACCAGCGTCTTTAAACAACGTGCTGATGGGGGGCTGACTTGTGTGGTTGTCAGGCGTGGTGGTGACCCAGCTCTCGGCCACGGATGCTGACGCTGGCTCCAACGGCTGGCTGAACTATCGTCTGGACAGCGGTGCTCAGGACCGCTTCGTGGTGGACGCGCTCACCGGCGCCGTCCTGGTGGGCAACGCCACTCTGGACCGGGAGGAGCGGGCATCCTACCGGCTGGTGATCGTGGCAACCGACCGCGGCACGCCTTCTCTGTCCGGCACCGCCACCTTGACGGTGATCCTGGACGACGTGAACGACTCACGCCCCCGCTTCCTGGAGCCTGTGTTGACAATTAACATCAACGAGTTAACGCCACCAGGTGCGGTGGTGGCCACGCTTACAGCCACGGACCCTGACCTTAACCCCCGGCTGGAGTATTACATCATCTCTGTGGAGGCAAAGGATGATGGGAATAATCGCGTCGACGGCCTGCAGGGATCCTTTGGTATCGATTTCTATACCGGTGAGATATGGGCTGTATAATTTGTAGTTTCCCTGTAGTAAAATTAATGTTTCCAGGTGTATTGTCTGATAGGACCTAAAAGAGACTAATTTTGAAATAATGTATCCTAAATTTCCCTCAGATTTGGTTCCAAGTCAATCACAATTTCTGGATTATAACCAGTTGTCTATTAGATACACTTTGCATGTGTGTTTTCAGGTGCTGTGTTTGTGCATAACCCAATCGACAGAGAGCTGGTGGCCACATTCAATATCATTGTGTCTGTCCATGACAACGCAAGTAATGTCATTGACCAGTCAGTGGGCGTTCCAAATGGTAGGAGAAATAAAATGGCACCTGCAATAGCATCCAATGCTGACTAATACTACAGTAACAATAACGAATAACAAATGCTGTTCTCATTTTGACCTCATCGTCTAGCGAGATTAACCATTAACGTGCTGGATGTGAATGACAACACCCCCCGTTTCCGACCGTTTGGAGTGTCCAACTTCACTGAGTCCATTCTGGAAGGTGCTCAGCCTGGCACCACATTGCTGTCTGTGTCGGCTGTAGATCCAGACAAAGGCCCCAATGGCCAGGTCACCTACCAGCTGCGGAACATGCCACGCGGGAACTACATCCGCCTGGAAGACCCCTCCATTGGTACGGACCACCAGCACTAGTATATTATATATTTGAAATACTTATTATAGTCACTATTTAAACAAGAATAATATATAAACACACAGTATACAGTATATATACCGTGTATATTATAGATATATTAGGCCCTTTTCCATTGCTTGTGCAATGGAAAAGGGCCATTATACTCACTACTTCTTTAGGATTTGTGACAGAATGTTTCAGATGGATATAGGGTAGATTTCACATTGAAATGAATGCCGTCATGCCAGTGATTTGGTTGTGTGGTGTGCATCAGGTAAGATCATTGCCAACAGGACAGTGGACTACGAGGAGGTTCAGTGGCTGAATTTCACAATACAGGCACAGGATCAAGGCAGCCCTCCCAAGAAGTCAGAGCTGCCTGTGTACCTACGCATAGTAGACGTCAATGACAACAACCCTGTGTTCAGACAGACATCATACCAGGTATTAGGCACTAAACTAACACCTCCTGGTTACTGTGACTTAGCTGCATTTTAGATCTCTGTACTTTGCATAACTTAAGTAAGGTGATGTGTTAGGATTGGACATACTATACTGTGATACATGTGCTACCATGACACCACAATAAAATACATAACCTTGAAGTGTCCTGGTTCTAGCATGTCTCTGTGTTTATGCTTGGTTGTGTAGAAGCAAGTATTAGAGGATGTGGAACTGGGCAACGTCATACTCACAGTCAGCGCCACAGACAAGGACTCTGGACTCTTTGCTGAAATCGAGTATAGCCTAGTAAATGGCGAAGGAAAGTTTGGCATTAATACAATTGTGAGTTTACCCACAACAGTAAAAACACTGAGCAATGACAATTGTGCCAATATCTCACATTAAAGGCCACAATAAGAATCAAGTTCCATTTGGGTCAAGTTCCATTTGGGTAGAAATTTATTTAGTTTATGGTTTGAAGGCTGGTTCGTATGTGACCATACTCTAAATAGGAAGTTATCAAATAGCACAGTGATACTAGGTCTTACACACATCCCTTTTATCTGTTTTGTACCCTATGTCCTCATGTTGTCTGGAAACAAAACTCAAAGCAAACGAGTACTGCATAGACATTCTGTTAATATATAATATATGCATATCTCATAACAAACCCTCATTGCTCATTGTCTAAGCCCTTGTGTTTCAGGGAGACATCTATGTCTTCTCCCCGCTGGACAGGGAGACCAAGGACCAATATACACTGACCGCTATTGCCCGTGACAACCCAGGAGGGAGCTCTGACAACAGACGAGAGAACGCTGTTCAGGTTGGGACAGCACAGAGACCGTGGTTTTACAGATCACTCTTCTAGCCGACAGTTACATGTAGGCCGTTTAGAAGACACACAATCCAATCTAAATCTCAAGGAGGCTTGCAGGTAGGCTGTGCTTGTAGGGGATGGAACCCAATAAAATAATATTGTCACCCTTGAGATCACGTACACACACACGTTTACATGTAGGTCCATACTTTACCATAGCACATTGAACAGGTCGGTTATAATTGACGTCTATGAGTGGATTCAAATTACCATTTAATTTGATTTGTATCAATGACTGTATCAATACAGACACTAGAACACCTGGTTTCCTGTTGGTTGTCAGGTGCTGGTGACGGTTCTGGACGTGAACGACATCCGACCACGCTTTGCCCAGAGTGTATTCCAGACCAGCGTGTTTGAGAATGAGCCTAGCGAGACATCCATCATCACACTGACCGCCACTGACCTGGATGAAGGGACCAATGGCATGCTGACCTACAGCATGCAAGGACCAGGGGCAGGTATGAAGACATCTGTGGCTGCGGACCTGCCAAAGCACCAGAGGTCATGACCTCCCAAGGCACGAGAGGTCAAGGCCTCTCAAGGCACCAGAGGTCATGCCCTCTCAAGGCACGAGAGGTCATGACCTCCCAAGGCACGATAGGTCATGACCTCCCAAGGCACTAGAGGTCATGACCTCCCAATGGTTTGCTAAACTAATGTTTTGTACTTTGTTGCTCCCTTGTCAGATTCCTTTTCTCTGGACTCCAAAACGGGCCTGGTGCGTTCCCGCCGCCTGCTCCTGTCGTTTGAGCGCTTCAACCTGACCGTGGTGGCTACAGATGGCGGCAAACCGCCCCTGTCGGGAACGGCGTACCTGCAGATCACCGTCATAGACGTCAATAACAACAGACCTGTGTTTGTCAGGCCCACCAATGGGACCATCATGCATATTCTAGAGGTGCCGGAGCTGTTATGATGTGTGTGTGGGGTTGTGAGGCACTTAGTGCGGCCGCGCTAAGCATTCACGTGATGTGTGTTGTGCAAGTACTGCCAGCAGGAACACAATGTGAAGCAGGCGCAGCGGCCCAGCATTGTGTGTGTGTGTGTGTGTGTGTGACCACAGGAGCAGCCACCAGGCGTGGTGGTGTACGAGGTGTACGCTACCGACGGCGACGAGGGCGTCAACGGAGAGGTGCGCTACGAATTCCTGCACACGGGAGCAGGCAACCGAGACTGGGAGAACTTCAACATCAACGCCCTGAGCGGGGTTATCACCACGGCGGTCAAGCTGGACCGCGAGAAGCAGGCCCTGCACAGCGTGAGTCACTCTCTGCGTGTGTGTGTGTGCGTGTGTGTGTGTGTGTGTGTGTGATCCATCATGACCTGTGCACGACCTGTCCCCTCAGCTTATCATTGTGGCCAAAGACCTGGGCCAGCCAGTGCCGTACGAGAGCACACAGCCCCTACAGGTGGCGCTGCTGGACATAGATGACAATGAGCCTGTCTTTCTCAAACCTCCGGTGAGTGGCATAGCTGCTGCTCCAGGGGAATGGCTCCACTCCTCCCAGTACACTGTATAGCAGGAGAAAAACCAGTGATAAGATGGCTAATACGTAACAAAGCATTGTGTTGGATCCTTGGCACTCACTGATTGAATAAGTCTATACAGATTCTACAGTACATACAGTATATCAGTGTCGGTGTTCTGACCGATGACTTATTGCGTTATTGTTATTGCGTCATTGTCATTGTCGTCATGCTTGAGGCAGCGCCCATAGATTTGTGCTACCGTAATCTGGTTTTCTACCTAGTACTGTTTTTAGCAAATAGCATAAAGCAAGCATAATGTTAACCAATTCGCACCATCAACAACAACAACAAAAAGATTGTTTGGGAATATTTATACTTTCCCCATGCCAATTTCTGAAAGAGTATGTAGGCATAAAGCTATGTCTGCATTCTATGCAACAATAAGAAGCTTTTTAATGTATATCACATTATACTGTGAGAGTTATAACTTCTCTTGGAAATGGGAAGACTGAACATGTAAGATAGATAGTGCAGCGCTATGGTAGCATTTTTCGACTAGGCAGCATAAATCGTCAGAACACCGGTCGGCCCTAAAGTGGACATAAATAATATATATATATATATATATATATATATATATAATGTGCATATGTGTGTATATATGATGGTGTGTACGTTATTTTCTGTGTGCGTCATCCGCAGGGCTTGCCCTACCTGAAGCTGTCGGTGCTAGAGCACTCTGATCCAGGCAGCGTTGTGGGGAATGTGACAGGAGCCGTGGATGCAGACGAAGGCTCCAATGCTGTGGTGTACTACTTCATCGCAAGTGGGTCCTGGCTGCCTGACGGCCTCCCGTCTGAATGCACAGTAACGTCACACTGGGGCTAGTGCGAGGCCTGTGCACGTGCGGTGTTGAAGAGCAACGTGCTACACCATTCTATGTGGAAATACACGGCCCTGTTCATTCACTTCTCTCTCCTTATCAGTCGCACTCCTTTAGAGTACAATGAAGCCTGTTGATAATAGCAATGTAGCCAAGGGATGTGGGAAAAGGCTGCTTACGCTGACAAGATATAAATATAACCTCTGTTGTTCCCCACACTTACACCAAGATAGATGGACATGCCTGGTGTATACTATAGTAATGTGCTCCTCCTGAGCTCATCTTTGCCAGTAAAGCACTACAATACACTCCAGTGAGCTGACTTGTGCTTCCTGCTGAAGGGCAGGATAGGAGCTTGTCTCTACACAGGTGTATACATGCATGGTACATGTGCAGGATGAGTTCCATCACTATGAATGTTCTACTTGTTTACAGAAAGTATAAACAGCAATGGGAACTTTGCCCTGAGTCCAGCGGGCCTGCTGGTCGTCCAGAAGGATCTGGACCGGGAGACCATCCCCTTCTACTCCATCATCGTCAAGGCTTCCAGCAACATCAACTGGACCCCCCCAAGCGGTCAGAGGTCATCCTGGGCCAGGGCACTGGACCCCATGCAGGACCCCACCCTGCAGGAAGTACGCATCTTCCTGGAAGACATCGACGACCAGCCGCCACGCTTTACCAAGGACAAGTACACAGCAGGTGTGTGTGCGTCCCTCTCCGTCTGTGTATGTGTGTGTGTGTGCGCACACTCACCACGCCCTCCTGTCCCTGGTCCAGGAGTGGCAGCGGACGCCAAGGTGGGCTCAGACCTGATCAAGGTGGAGGCGGTTGACGCGGACACAGGGAACAACAGTGTCGTCTACTACCACATCATTTCCATCCGCTACATCAGACTGCAGTCCAACGGCAGCAACGACATGAAAAATATCTTCATCATAGGTGAGCCTTCCACACGCCATGGCCAGTGGGGGCGCCAGCGAGCTTTAGTTGCCGGTGCTAGGTCATGTGATAGGGTTAGCTTTGCTGTCTGTGGAGGAGTGGACAGGGTCACGTGACGTTTGGGAGTCAGTTGTCGGGTGATGAATACTGCATTAATGCACCGCACAGTACATTAACACATGAATCAGTCACACAACATGTAATGCCGTTACTGTTTCACGTAGTCATTGTGCTCATCACCGCCACGTCAACATGGGCATTCTGAACTCATCACACAAACACACAGCTCTCTGCCTCATGCCACCATGCCTTCATTGGCATGACAACCAAGCATCAATATGTACAGGAGCTTCTAAGACCAGATTCAACTTCCACACATTCTTCTGAGCTCCCGACCGTGTCGTGTCCATCCTGCCCAGTGTAACCAGTCTAGTCACTGTCCCGCGCCTTCCCCAGGGGATATGGACGGCATCATTCGTACCTACGACCTGTTCGCCGCCTACGATCCGGGCTACTTCGAGTTGGAGGTGTTGGCTAACGACAAGGCGGGCCACAGCGACTTGGCCATGGTGGACATCTACATCTTGCGGAACGACCAGAGGGTCAAGATAGTGATCAACGACATCCCAGAGAAGGTGCGCCTTTTCCAGGACGAGTTCATCAAGCTGCTGTCCAACATCACTGGAGCCATTGTCAACATAGATGACCTCCAGGTGGGCAGCCAGTGTGCTTATAGTGTATACGTTTTGGTCAAATATGAACTGCTCATATTTATTTGGAAACAGCCTTACCAATATGCGGCTCCTATGGACTTGTTATGTCCACGAGTGACTGTGTTCTTGCTAGTACAGTAACTATTGAACTTCTGAAACTATAGAGAGTAAATACAGAAGTATGTCATTCAATAAGGGATATCAGGTGAGAAATACAACCGGGTAAAATCCATATGAAAGCTGTTCATGATGCTATCCTGCTGAATGCAGCTTTAGTGCTGGTCTAGAGTTAAATCTCCACACACCTCTCCTCCTCAGTTCCACGTAGACAAACTGGGCAGGGTGAATTTCGCCCAGACAGATATGCTGATCCACGTAGTCAACAAGCAGACCAACCACATCCTGGACGTCGCAAGGTGTCGTACGCGCTCCTCAACACTGCACACACGGCCTATAGATACAGTTCTGTGGATATGAATGTTTGTCCTGTCCATGGCTTGGTTGCCAGGGTGATTCAGATGATCGACGAGAACAAGGAGCAGCTGAGGAACCTGTTCAGAAATTACAACGTCCTGGACGTCCAGCCTGCCATCAGCAGCATAGTACCTGTTGACCTCTCAACCCTTCAGGTGTGTGTGGCTGGAGCCTGGACATGGCTGGAGCCTGGACAGACAGACACATGGACATCCTATGTGCTTACCTGTGTCCCAGCATCTCTCTCTCTCTTTCTCTCTCTCTCTCTCAGTTCAGTTCAGTTCAAGTTAGCTCTATTAGCATGACAGTTATTACACCAGCATTGCCAAAGCTAGACGGCAGGTAGCACTCAATAAGAACATTACAAACAATAGGACAAATGGTCCCACATTAATAACACCAGTGGTCATGACAATAAGAACAACAGCAGCCTATCATTTAAAGGACACAGTCATAGCAATAATAATAAGAATAGTATGTAGTAGTAGTAATAGTCATATCTAATACTATAATATCTATACTATAATATAATAATAATAATAATAATAATTATTATTATTATTATTATTATTATTATTATTATTATTATTAGTGACAACAATAAAATAAAAAAAATTATAGACAGATTGAAAAATAAAAAGTGTATATAAGCATATATTGTAAATAAAAGATAAACATATAGTAACAATAGGATGTATAGGGCAGATTACAGCAGACACCTCATTCCTCATCTCACCATCTCTCCTCTTTCTTTCACTCTCACACTCCACTTAGTATGTGTGTGTGTGTGTATGGGTTAGTCATTGTCTCTCAGCGTATGACAAATGTATTAAAATCTAGCTGAAATATTTGTTATCGTCTCCCTCTCTCCCTTTCTCTCTCCCTCTCCCTCTCCCTCTCTCTCTCTCTCTCTCTCTCTCTCTCTCTCTCAGCTGGTCATCATAATCCTGGCTGTGCTGCTGTGTGTGGCAGGTGTCTTTTTCACCTTGATGAATTGGCACTATCGCAAAGTGTAAGTCTATATTAATTGTGGTGCGTCACAGGTGACATTTAATTCTGAGCAGTGTGGAGCACACAGTGTCAGCCATGTCAACATGTTGTTCTGTGCGACAGACACAAGCGGAAGCTGAAAGCCATCGTAGCAGGTTCCACAGGTGAGCGCACGCATGGTGTGCACGGGGCCGTCCCAAGCAGGATGTGTCTTTCCGCTGTGAGCCCTGCTGCGGCAGATGTGTCACTCACAGCTGTGTGAGGCCTTGATTGTAATGCATCTGTTGTGTATGCTCCAGGGAATCAAGGTCTGATGGACATCCTGGATATGCCCAATACTAACAAGTACTCTTTTGAGGGGTAAGATAATGCCTTTGCTTCTGCCACTTCATTCAATGCAGTGTAATGAATCAAGAGCACATAGACATGGCCCAGAGGTTACGGTTGTTGTTATCTGAGCCTACAGGAGCGGACCACACCGGTTCCTCTGTGCTCATTTCAATAGGTGATGTGTACCTCTTGACGTGTCATCTGCAGGGCTAACCCGGTGTGGCTGGACCCGTTCTGTCGTAACCTGGAGCTGGCTGCCCAGGCCGACCATGAAGATGACCTGCCTGAGAACCTCAGTGAGATCACAGACCTGTGGAACAGCCCTGCCCGTACACACGTTAGTGCACCGCATTGCACCGCTTATCAGGCTTGTGTCAACAGCTTCTGAGCCCGGGGCGTAGCTATGACATAACCCCCCACCCCACCCAAATATACGGAGGGGGGATGGTTAATAAGAGGGCCATGAATATAGTCTGACACATTGTCTAGTTACAGTGTGTTATTTGTTTTCCCCCCCTCTAGACAATATAGTCTTCGCCATGCACAAAAAGGAGCAGCGTGAACATTAAGTCAGAGCAGCTGTACAAATAACCGAGTTATAACAACACATTTTCCTCACAAGTTATGTAACCACTGGTAAATAAATAAGCCTAAACAGGCTTTGGTTCAGGGCTTGAGAAGAAGCCACACCCGGCTCTGCAACTGGAACAAGCCGTTATAAAACACAAACCGATGACGTGAGACTGCAGGCTGCCCAGTGCCTACCTCATCCAGTTGAGTCACACCGACTTACATTTGAAAGCTGGTGAAACGAACCTGTTCACCCAAACAGACATTAGACGACATTAGGACGAGACTGAAGGATGTCTGTCTCGGACCGAGGGCAGCACGTTTTGCCAGTACATCAGTCACGCTGTCAAAATCAAAATGTAATATTCACACTCCGCCGCAGGGTTGTTTTTGGGTGGGCCAGATCTAAGTGTTTCCAGTAGTGGGGGAGGGGGGGGGGGG
>JAODUK010085653.1:3448-14793 GCA_027564635.1 Typhlichthys eigenmanni
GTATAAATACTACAATGTACTCTATATACTACATATGAGAATACTACCATTGTCTACAGTACTGTTGCAGTATATATACTAACATATGGATGCAGTATTCTGCATGCTACAAAAGGAAATATCCAGCCAGAAACAGGAGATTTCTAACACTTTTCACTGTAGCTCTTTAAGTCGGGGGCACCACACTCCTCGATGAATCAATACTGTGAATCAACATTCCCTATTTCAGAACATCTACAGTACATAAATAGTTCCCATATAAAGCTGTGGTGCTGTTCATTACTGTGGCACAGAGCCGTGAGGTGGAGAGCTTGCCCGAGTGAAGGATAACAGCCTCCCCAGCCCGGCTGCTAGGGTCATGAGACCACACACATGATCGCAAGCAAGGAAATGAGGCTTGCTGATGGTTGGAAGATGCCAGATTTGAGCTTGGCAGTCAGGAGGAGTTTCTATCCTGAGAGAAACCGTGCATGGCAGACGTTCAGCCATCTGTGGATTGGAAAATGAGTTAATTTATTTTATTTATTTGGGCCGTCTAAATATCCACACTACATCACCTACACAACTGTTGTGGATCTGCCTGTCTATGATGTGGTAGGTACTAACCCTTCAGTGCAAAGTGCATGGCGTTACACACCATATAACAGCACTTCCAGTATTCCGTGATATATTCTCAGTGGGTTTTAAGGTTGTTTGCATGTAAATATACCACATCCACTGACATGCTCATAGCGATGCTCCAGAATGAGTGTTTCATGTGGTGTGGATGCTATGTGGGGTATGGAAGCCTGGCACATCCAGTAAATGGGCCCAACATGCTCACCTGCCCTGCGTTAGCCGCGGAAAGCTGGTCGGAAGGTATTCTCTACAAACAGATTTATGCACATGAATAAATACAGAATCTGTAGGCAGCAACATAATATATATGTACTTTACTGCTGACCAATCACATCTGTTTGTAGTCCAAGTACTGCTGACCAATCACGTCTGTGTGGAGAGAAAATGCGGCAGAACAAAATGCCATAACATCGTCTGAGGACATCGGATTGTATATATTATGAGGGCGTCTGATTAAATATTTTAGCCCAACATCAGGTCCACTCTCACGTACAAAGTAATAGAATGGACCATAAAGAATGACTAGCGGACAGAAGGACCTCTGGCCGATGGACGGAGCCTCTGGGTGCTGAGATGGGTGGAAAGAAGAGCTCACCTGTGCTAAATTGCTCCACTGGAGCTACCTGAGGCTCCCTGCTCACTGCCATCCCAAGGTGAGGTAAGATCTGCTGCCAGTGTGAATCTATATGTCACCATGTTATTTAAGAGGTTATTGGTTATACGTCTCTGGCTTCACCTTCTGCAGCGGGAGGACAATTGCAGGCTACCAGAACAACCTTTCCTGCAACACAGCGGGATTCTTTTTGTTTTCCTTTGTGTTCACCTTACACTATGAACTATTATTTAAAGGTGTGTTTACCTTCACATGTAGTGCAGTGCATTGTGACTGTATGTGATGTCAGTGTGCAAAAGGACTGTTTCTGCAGGGAATTACATGAGTTATTACTCTGAGATCTGTCAATTTCAGACTGAAGTGCTATTGAAACATCCATGCAATTGACAGCATATGTTTTTAGATTGGGGTGCTTTATGGCTGCTCAGTAATGATCCCCGTGGCCCGGACACACTTGTCCAACAAAGGCATGATGCATCGCACATCGGTGGTGACTTTCAGGTACGCTGTTTGTCTACGCGGCCACCGGCACACCACTTGATCAGGGTCACCGTGTTATTACTATGGTAATGCGATGCGATGGCTGTGGGCGAGGGGACCGCCATTGATCTGGAAATTGACATGCTGTCTCTGTGATGGGTCCCTACTCACAGAGATAAACAAATATGTTCCCTGGAAAAAGGCAGATCAATGCCACATTCGCAATATGAAAAAGTTAATCTTTTATTTTTCTTTCTTTAATGAAGATATCAAACAAAATGTAATTGTGTATAGGTTAGCTGATCTATAGAGAGCTGGAGTGATGGCGTTGTCTAGGGCGTGCCTCTTAGCAATATCCGTTTGGAGCCTAGCATAAAATAACAAACGTTTGCATCCCACGGGAACTCCCGCCAATCACCTACAGTGCTTCATTTGCTTAAGGAGCTTTGGTCATGTTGAATAGATTAGTCACAGTTAGTTTGTTGCTTATGAGGAGCTGACTTTCGAGGGTTGAAAATAATTAGGTGGTTAGTACTGTTGAATCACATGCCTGTAGCAATGCTAACCTCCACTGCTGCAGAGCAGCGTGTAGTTAGCTAGTCAGCTTGTTTCTATAAATGGGTATTTTGAATGTGTCTTGTGTTTTCTGCTGTAATGTAGCTCACAACCTTGGCGCCAGCCTCATTCACAAGCTAGCCGCTATCTGCTAACCTCTGCCTGCAAATGTGTCTGGCACCATTGCTATTACTTTCTGTCACATCACTAATTCATTAATAATTCATGATCCTGGCGCTGATCCCCATTGCTGGCCATTGGATGCTGTAATGCATCCAATATCAATATAATTGTTATTAATTGTAACATGTGGAAACTGAGTTGCTAACAAGTCTGATATCCAGGCTACTATAACATGTTTTATAACAAAACAATATGCTTAATCATAATAGAAGAAAACAAACAGCTTTTTGGGCAAACATAGGAAGGTCAGAATCATACTAATTATATTCCTGATTCCTGACATGTACAATAATATTGACATTAGGATGGTTTGGGTAGGTAAATTCCCCTTACTGGATATGTATCTCTTAACTTTGCTAACAAAAACAAAATAACTTTTTCCCCTATGTTTGCTTATCACCATAAATAACTGTCAATTGAATGTCAAGACATTAAATATGTTGTAATTATGTAAAAAAACTAAAAAGTGTAAAGGCCCCTTACATAATTCTCCATAATTTTGCATAATGGCATAAGTTTCCGCTCTGCAGTAGTAGCAATAGACTTTAATTGAAGCTCATATATTTGTCGAGGAATAACCTCTCTCGGCAGCAGAGGACACTGACAGTTCATTCCATGCTGGTTTAATCCCCATGTCAGTCATGTTCAGCTTGAACTGGGTTGCAGACTTTTGCATCAGACAAGCACATTGTGGGGCTTCTCAGAGCAATGTTAACTGCCTTTGATTAGACTCCTGTAAGAGCACCATGCACACAATTAACATACAACCAAATACAACTTAATGATAATGCAGGACTGTAATGCACTCTCAGTTATGACCATCACTAAACATACTGTACCCATCATGCTCATAATGCTCCTATATGCAGTACAGCAGAACGTGGTATCCATATGTTTTAATTAAACAAGCATTGTGTAAAATTTCTCAAGGCGGTTAGTTTTGAAGAGCCATTCACTTTCAATACATTCATGAAAGTGTACCCTGCAGCAGGTAATACAGATTTACATATGTTACTTGACATGCCTTTGCTTTGCTAATGGCTAACATGTCTCTGCAAAAACTAGCATTTTGCTGTCTGACACTGGCATGAAATCTGAGCGACTGCTAGTGGTACACTGACACTCTACTGGTGCACTTAATTATTCTCATGTTTTTCATATAACAGTAAAGTATATTTTACAACGTTAACCTTTAAATGGTAAATTGTGGGTAAGTCATACAGTGGAAACATTTTGACAACAAATACCTGCTTTTATATTCCTGATTCAAACACTGAAACAGCTCACACTCACGCACACGCACACACATACACCACCTGAGCTTAAACAGACCTTCTATTGGTAGAAACCATTTAACCTTAATGGCTGTTGTCAGTATTTAGCAAATAACATGTCATGTGTTGTTAGGAGACTAAAGCTCACACCCTATAGGGCCTATAGTCAGCTCTGATACACGACAGTCATCCTTTCAGATATTTCCATTTCTTCTGATGATGGTTCACAGTTCCAGTTCACAAGCTGCCAGTTTTGAGTTTCCTGCCGTTCACAGACCTCATACTTCATAACTTATCCCACATTAGATCAAAGCAGCTCTGAGGGTTTCCATAACGATGGAGATTCATTAAAACTCACCCCATGGTCCTCTGGGAAATCAACAGTCAAATAGTCCAAAGAGCTTTAACCTAATCCAACCTGCCTGCAGATGAGTTATACAATCACTGCAGCTTTACCACTAATAAAGTGGGAAATATTTGGTCTGCTAAGAGACTTAACGGGGAAATCTTTAAATTGAAAGATGAATTCAAACTGTCATAGTCCCTGTCAATCAAGTCACTGAACTGAAGCCTGTGTTCAGTCTGATGACTTCCCACCAGTGTCCCTTTACGCCTTGTCAGACGGGACTTTTATTCTGAAGCATACTTAACTTGCTACATAGAAACAATTATGTGTTGATTTGTGCTGTCAGGCTGTTGGGTTGACCTGTCATCGTCCTGCATATTAATTAAGCTTGCATGCCGTTTATCTCAGCAATGATTGGTTAAGATTGTGATTTAAAAGTATTCTTTGAACTTGTGAATTGTCTGCCATCAATACTTCCATGAGGATTTAGATTATTTTCTCTGTGGTAATTACATTTGCTGTTGTCTTTGTATCAGTATACCATAGTTAAGTGTTGAAATGATGGTAGATGAATGTTCATTTAGTTTATTTAATGTCAAATAGTTGTATTGCTCTATTAAGGCAAATTCACCAGCAACATGTAAATGCCATCTACAGTATACAAGGAAGTTAAGTTAAAAGTATATACATTTATGAATGTTAAACTAAAAGTAGACTTTCAGTACACCGTGTACAGTATTTTGTAACAGCGACATAATATTTCATAGAAATATCCGTCTCATCACTCTTATTTGTCATCAAGTTAACATTTCCCCTACACCGCTGAAATCCATCACTGTTAGATGTTGACTACACACACGTGCACACCCACACACACATACACACACAGATAAGTGTATCTCGCTACACACACACACACATATACACACACCACATGCACACACACACACACACACATACAGGTAGGTATATCTCGCTACACACACACACAGATAGGTATAACTCGCTACACACACACACAGACACACCACACGCACACACACACACAGATAGGTATATCTCGCTACACACCACACACATACACACACACGGCAGATGGACTCTGTAATAAACACCACGTTGTCAAGCTACAGTAGTCAGCCCCAACTACAGCTGCAAGCAGTAATACTAATATAATCTTTATTTATATAGCTTATATAATTCAAAGTGCTTTTCAGAGAGGGAATACATATACAGTTGTGCTTCCCATAAACAAATACAGAAGTACAGATAAAAACAAACATTAAAAACAATAGGTACAGGAATCAGATTAAAAAATACATAAAAGAAAAATGTTAATGTGCATAAAGGAATACAATGAAGATACATGCCATTATACTGAAATGACATACCTTAATACAAATGGTTAAATTATTCAGATTAAAGAAATATAAGAGAAATGATAACATTATCCTTTTTGTTGCTATGTCAGAACTTCAGCACCATGCGAATAGCGCCATGCTAATCTGGTAGAGGAAGTGCATATTCCAGCAGCACTTTAGTTATCAGTACATTTCTTTATGGATGCTTATATCCCATGTACCCACTAACCTCAGTGTAGGAATTACAAAGACTCCCTCATATGCATACGAGGGTGCTGTATAGCCTCAGATATACAGACCCGGCATGTACTGTATGCATAAGGGATTCACCAAACAACTACAGACTATTAGACAATGCTTGTTCAGTGGGATTGATAGACAACAATCTGTTTCTGTGATCACTGTTCCAAACAGGCCTGCCACAGGTCATTTTCCCATCACACCGGTATGGCAACCAGGCCTTCCATTATATTTTTACATAATATGATACTGAAATAACATAACAACTAAAATAAAGTAAGAAATAAAATAAGATGACAGCAGATTAAGCTAGACAACAGTCACGTTGCACGTGCACCATTTTCTGTAGCAATTTATTGAGTATTGCAGTTACAAGCTAGCTAAAAGTTGATTAGAATAGATGAGTTTTTACCTTTTGTAGATATGTACTGAGCTGGATTCCCAGACAGCTATGGGTAGTGAGTTCCATAGCTTGGGGGCATAGTTAATAAAGGCTGCATCGCTGATTTTCTTATTGCTCTTACTAGAAACTCTCAGTAAGAGCACTGTCAGATGACTGTAGCGTTCTGGGAGGTATGTAGACGACCATAGCTTGAGTGATATAGTTTGGTCCTAGCTTAAGTAGCACCTTATATGTAAAGATAAGGAGCTTAAAATCAATGCTGCATGCTACTGGGAGCCAGTGCAGGTCGGCCTAGACTGGAGTAATATGTTCTCTCCTTGTAGTTGTTGTTAAAAGCCTAGCTGCAGAGTTTTGAATGAGCTGTAGTCTCAGCATGCTGTCACAGCAGTAAACAGCGTGTTAGTGGCCTACCAAGGCTGTGTTGGCACATGGCAGATGGTCTGTCCTAATGAATGGGACCTTCTCATCCTGCACATGCACTAACACAGTAAGGCCATTTATGACACACTTATATCCACAGAGGCTTACAGTGAGTAAGTAACTACAGGTGTGTGAGTAGAGGGTAGGTATCTAGACTGTACTGCCCCCTACTGGTGGTCCAACACCCAGACCGCTAGACTGTACTGCCCCCTACTGGTAGTCCAACACCCAGACCACTAGACTGTACTGCCCCCTACTGGTGGTTCAACACCCAGACCACTAGACTGTACTGCCCCCTACTGGTGGTCCAACACCCAGACCACTAGACTGTACTGCCCCCTACTGGTGGTCCAACACCCAGACCACTAGACTATACTGCCCCCTACTGGTAGTCCAACACCCAGACCACTAGACTATACTGCCCCCTACTGGTGGTCCAACACCCAGACCACTAGACTATACTGCCCCCTACTGGTAGTCCAACATCCAGACGACTAGACTACCCTGCCCCCTGTGCAGACATCAACACCGTCTAAACACTCCAGGACCACTCCCATGACGTCCTGCATTCTGGGTCACAGGAGCTCATGCCTTGCTCAAGACACACATGCACTTTGTCCGTGATGATGAAATGTATCGCCGACGTGACGAAGTGGCTGACATAGCCACCACCAGGCTCACGCTACATGCCCGCGGGCTACGCACTATATTGCCCAGAATGCCCTGCGGGAGCCGGAGTCCTGGCTGGAGCTCTGCAGTCTCTCGGCAACAGAAGCTGTCAGTCATTTGAGACAACAACTGTCAGGTACAGAGAGGAGAAACATAACATGCCCCACAATCATTTGATGAACTATGTTAAGTAAAAGTTTGTTTTTGTGATGAGATATGCAGTCAAATATTAACATTTTTGTTCAGTTTTCAACAATATCGAATCCATTACCTTCATCATGAAATATACGTTACTCTCATTCACAGGTCAAGACACACAGGAAACAGTTTATTTTATTGATGTCCATTGTCCAAAAACACTTATTTCTTGGTTGGTATAATAATGTATATAACTTTAATTATTTATTTATTATTTGTCATATTTTCTATATATATTTTTAAAATGTAATCAGATTCTGAGCTCTCTGAAATCTGCCCTCTGGAAAGTTGCCTTGACTTATTGTTACCTGCTAACTCGGGGAGGCTAATCCTGTTGGAGCTCAGTGGGGCTCGATAAAATCGACCACAATGGGGGATGGCACTTAGAGAACATCCGTAAGTAGATCATCTCATTTCTGGACAATAGAACGTTTTCCATGAGCTTGGGCATCCCCTCCCCACCCCCATTGCATCTCTCCCATCACGATTAATGGCAACTTATGATGCAGCTGTTATGCCAGTGTGTCGGGGTGCCCTACAAGACACAAGCTAATAATTTCCTTATTAGGAGGGGCAATAGTGCAGTGGTTGTGTTCAGGTCCAACCCCCCATTTTATTGACAATGTTCATCACGTAAGCTACAAAATCACCTCTCAGGGCTTAGAAACTGCTTTTTTATGTGTTATTTAAATTCTAAAGTTATTGTGGCTTCATTTGTGTGTGTGTGTATATATATATATATATATATATATATATATATATATATGCTGTATGCCTATAAATACAATATATATATATATATAGGCACAAAAATACAAATATACAAACAGTATAGTTAGCATTGATTTTGTATACAGTACTATATGGTAGGTTGGAAGACCCTGATTGTATCTTGCCATTCAGAGGCAAATATTCACAGGGATTTGGCGATGCTCAAACCAGTTTTAAAGAAGCGTGTTTAATTATCGTCCATGCACGTTGCCAGACAACTCCTTCATTAGCTGTGCCTAATTCTCACATTCAGCCACAACAGGCAGCTCATGTTGAGAGACAGTTGTTGTTGCTGTTCGCGTAACAGAAGAGAGTGCTATGAAGTTAATGGCATATACGCTCTGTCTGCCAGGTGCTCTGGACAGACATTCATAAAGTCACACGGGTGATCTGAACCGCAGCTCAACATTCATGTCACGGTATTGCAGTGTTTGTAGTGTGTACACACACATGCACACACACACACACTCACAAACACACGCAAACACACACACGCACACACACACTCACAAACACAGGCAAACACACACCCACACAGAAGCACGGGTGTGTTCACACCTGTGCACTTCACAGGTACGTGTGCTTCCCTTTCCGTGCACGCCTCTGCCTGTGCACGCCCCTGTCTGTGCACACCTCTGCCTGTGCACGCCTCTGCCTTGCTGGCGTGATGAAGCGCCTTGCCTCGGGTGTAGGTGGCGCCGTTGGGCCAGAAAACCACATTTTCTGAGTAGGTAATCATGCCCATTAATCACGCCGGGCGCCATCTCCTCTCCCATTGGCCGAGCCGAGCAGGTCACGGCCAGACGGTCGCCGTGCCACCCTCCCCCGCCCCCCCCAGCTCAAGGCCGGTTGATCTTCCTACCCGCGAGGTTGAGCCTGATGATGAATCGCTCTTGTTAACATTCAGAGACCGTCGTCATGGCGCTGTTATTCTCACTATTGTAACGAGCTATGGTAATGGTGACCCTTTTTGACGCTGTCAGTTCACTGTAATGTTTATTATTTGGGTAAATTATAATAACTGGTAGGCACTCAGTCAGCTTGGATTGTCTGCAGGTATTCAACGGTTTCCAAACATTGACATCTCAGTGTGACTGGAGTTGGCGTTTGCTGGCAGATTAAACAAGTGTAATTGGTCTTTCCGGGCTTCAGACTCCATAAAACAGCTTTGCCATAGGACTGTATAACAGGCTGTCAAGTCTTACATCCACATCTCTTGTCTTTCAAGAGCTTTAGTCCAAGATGATTGGAACTTAAGACACCTTGTTCGTAAGAATCACTGCTGGCAGGTTTTATAGAAAATCTTTAACGTACAAAACGTCAACGTATGTTAGGAGGAATATAATTCATAGAAATACTCCAAAACCTAATCTCCAGAGATGTTCTTTAAACGGCGCTAGTATAAATCTTAAAAGCATATTCAGACAGAAAAGAAAAGACCCTTGTGTGCTTTGTTCCAGCAAGCGACGACATCCCCAAATGTGACAGGCAGACTGCTGAGAATGTTTCCTGCATCCAGTGATAGAAACTAGTTGAAACGGGCAAGGGAGAATTTCCCCGCGTCGTCGTTGACGAGAAGTGTGATTCCCACTAGTCATCAGCTCAAGTCATTCCTGAGGACTACCTTTGGGCAGCCTATCACTCTCTGTGTTCACACATGTCTAATCCTGCTACGGTGTGGGGACACACTCTGTGCCCAGCAAACATGACAAAATGAGGTCACACACACACACACACACATTGACATAGACACACATGGACACGCACGCACGCATACATATACACACACACACATTGACATGGACATGCACGCACACACACACACACACACACTGACATGGACACGCACGCACGCACACACACACACACACATTGACATAGACACACATGGACACGCACGCACGCATACATATACACACACACACACATTGACATGGACACGCACGCACGCACACACACATTGACATGGACACACATGGACACGCACGCACGCACGCATACACACACACACACAAAAGGGCTGCTATGCTGCTGCATCTGTTCGCCTCTGGTTGCCCTGGTAACTAGCTGGTTGCGGAATAGTAACCAGAGACACACAAACTGGTTGCCCTGGTTACTAAATGGTGACATCATTGTAACTAGTTTGCTACATTATGTTAGGATTCCCCCAGGGTAGCCATGGTAACCATCTGGGGTACCTTATCTTTCTTTCCAGTAGTGGAACACGGAGTGAGAAACCCACCCTGGTCAATATGAGTCAGGAGTCTTGCTTCTGGTCATTGGGTTTCACCGGCAATCACCCTGGAATTACCACTTTAGATATGAGTGGTCTACAGCATGTCTTTGACAAGCCCTAGAGGCTGAGTAGAACAATACATGTGAGGGAACTCAGTGGCATGTGATGTGACCACGTGGTCACCTGTGTCAAGTGGACCCCTAAGGTGAAATTCACAGAGCTTCCAGCACTGATGCACACTAATGCTTTTTAATAATGCACAGACAGCTATAAAACCAATTCTGTTTGCCCTCTGTCTGCCCTCTGACATCTAACTGACAGCAGTAGATGAACATTTGGTAAAGCTTTATTCTGTAGTAGAGCAATGAGCAATTACACTATTTTAATGTTCTAGCTATTTAAACGCAGACCGTCTTAATGACCTCAAATAAACTGCTAAACATGTTATATAATGGGTTATTATTAGTAAAAGCCTGTCAATGTTTTGTTATTTCTTATTAAACAGGCTTATATCAAAAATGCCAATCTATATGTGAGCCCATTGAGATAGCGATTCATTAAAATATTCGTTCTCTGTCCAGTTTGATCATCGCTCCAGTTTTCAGCTGAAGAGACACTGGATGGCTTGACGAGCCTAAATGTGGGAGAACAGCACCACCACAGGCCAACACAGGAACTACATCTTGATCTTAGAACGTGGTTCCTCACCAAAAAGAGAGAAACTAAAACGAGTCACGCTCCACGCAGAGGTAGAGTGAGAGAGAGGGGGGAGAGAGAGGGGGAGTGAGAGAGAGAGAGAAATAACTGGAACAGTACTATTACAAAGCGATAAAAATTAAGAGGGCATATTTAAACATCATTCTTCATTCGTCTTCATCCGCTTATCCATAGTCGGGTCGCGGGGGCAGCAGCTCCAGCAGGGGACCCCAAACCTCTCTTTCCCGAGCCACATTGGAAAGCTCTGACTGGGGGATCCCG
>JAODUK010085654.1:0-10976 GCA_027564635.1 Typhlichthys eigenmanni
AATATATAAATATAAAAAAAAAATCTAATTTTATCATCAGAACATGTCAGCACAATGTGTGTGTATACAATAGCATACAGTCATTCAAGACATTATTGTTGTTGAATGAATGTTAATCTCTGGGTGATGATAAATGTGTGTTCTGTCTCCTGCTTAATGAGGTGATTTAAAACCTATTTAGTGTTTTGTAACAATAAACCTTATTATGAAACGTGATAACTAGAAATCAGACATGTTTACAGTTTTCTGTCTGGTTGGACACGGCTTGTGGTACTTATCGATGCATTTTGCAAATGAGCGACGTCTGGGCTGGCTCCACAGCCTCAATCAATGGCTTTTAAGTGCCGCTGCAGTTATTTTGATACCCAACCAGAAATGGATATTGGGATCAATAAATTCTCAGTTTCTCCACAGCAACAATAATTAGTGGCCAGTGTCATATTCAGTGATCTTGATGTTTCTGCTGTTGATGTTAATATGAGGACATTTAACTAGCATGTGAGCTAATAATTGGGCCCTAAAGCAGCAGTGTGTTAAAGCATTTAAAGGAGTGTTAAAAGAAAACACAGCTGAGATGTGAAGCATTGTGGAGAATCACAGGATCGGACAGGAAACACACAAGTTCTTCAACCTTCTCTTTCTAAATACTTCTGGATCTTAACTGTGAGTGCGTGTGTGTGTGCGTGTGTGTGTGTGTGTGCGTGCGTGCGTGCGTAAGGGGATTATGTTTATCTGTCAGCATGTGTCGTTCCCCCTCTGCAAAGCGACATAAAACAAACCTCTCTGTCTCCAGCTCACATACTCCAGGCTAAACAGCCATGGCGATGTTAAAACGCTGTATGTTATGGAAGCCCTTGAGACTGGCTGAGATCACAGGTTCTCCTGCTGCCTATTACAGCAGCAGCTCCTTAAGAATGCTCCACCACACACACACACACACACATTCTCGCGTAATGGTTTCCCTGGAAGGCTTCCCTCTAGCCAGGGTGGGATTTGACAAGCGTGTAGTTGAGACCCCCCACCCCCCCCCCCCCGTGCTTCCCCCAGAACAAGGCTCAACACGTCAGCTTTTCCACAGGTTCAGGGCCAGCCCTCACCAGGGCCCGGGGGGGGGCTCAGACCTCACCCAAGAGACATCCACACTGCCAGCTCAGTCACCTTGGCTGGCTGGAGCCCCATGGGGGGACTGAGGTCTGGGGGGCTGGATGGCTGGAGCCCCATGGGGGGTGGGCTGAGGTCTGGGGAGCTGGCTGGAGCCCAATTGGGGGGGCTGAGGTCTGGGGGGACTGGTTGGCTGAGACCCATTTCCCATGTGCGTTGTTGGCACCTGCTTAGTTGTATGTAGTCACGGTAACACGTAAAGAGACCAAGAAGCTGACCTTAAAGGTGCAGTCAGCTATTGCAAGATGATTGTAAGCTAACACCATTTTTTGTCTCCTTGCATTCTGCTAGCTTACCGTTCGGTGCATTATCCGATACCTCTCAACAGCTCTTGCCGATACTTTACAGCTGTGTAAATGGGAACACCGCTCACATCACGTTTTGCTTCAATGCATTTCGATGTGTGGAAGTCGAAGTTGGCAAGCATTCTCGATAATGACTAACCCTGCCTTTAATATTGTCATATGTCCCATTATATGAAACAGACAGTATATGTCATAGGTTTATATATGTTATGGCTTGTCGGTTTAGGTCTGGCTAGAGGTCCTGTGTTATCTAATGCTTGTGCTTCTCGACATGAGCTAATTTCTCGTTTCTGCTAAAATGTTTGTGGAAGCTATGAGCAGTTTAGTCCTTTTGTATAAAGGCAGGGTTAGTCTCAAATCAAAACAACATTCCTCCATGCCTCACACATCGAAACACACTGTGAAGCAAAGCGTAGTACTATAGCTTTGTTGACGTGAGGTGTTTGCTATTTTATTTATGTTCCTATTTACAGAGCCAGGGCTGTGTATTTTTTCAACACGCACAGAGTCCGGTAAGTTAGCGATATGTGAGGAGATATTTGGTGAATCCCACATAACGTGTGTTGGCTTACAATAAGCTTGCAATAGCTGACTATACCTTTAATGTCAAAGACCCTCAAATGGGCTCCCAAAAGAAAAGTCTCTCTCTCTCTCATATACAGTATATACAGTATAATAGAATGTTATTGTAGTAAGATATGGGGGGGGGGGTCATATATCTACGCCCTCACTGCTGCATCTAATTAGACTCCCTGTTGTGAAGCGTGTTGTTATGTCACGCTTTACATCCGTTTGTCCAGACGGCCGCACATCCCATTACACTTGTGAGTCTCACCGCTGCCCCCACCTGGAGAGTCGACGCATAACGGTTCTCAGTGTGTCTGTTGGGGAGTGTATCATCTGCTGCCTTCATACTAGCACTCTGCAATACTTGTGGTTCTCTCTCTCTCTCTCTCTCTCTCTCTCTCTCTCTCTCTCTCTCTCTCTCTCTCTCTATCTATCTATCTATCTATCTATCTATCTATCCTTCTCCAGGTATCTGCAGTCCCTCAGTGGTCCACAAAACGGGCTGTCGGTTGCTTTTGTGGGGCCTTATTTACATAATGTGATGTAAATGAGACACGTGTGTTTATGGTGAATCTCACGTGTGTGGACATGTCTGGAGATGACACACACACACAGTGAAGATCTCTCTCAGCTTTGGTTGGATATACTATATTTTGAAATAGGTTGTATAAATAAGTTAATTGAGGGATTGTTGTGGTCAGTCGCCTGGTGAAGCCAATACAAATATGTAACACCAACGTCCTTCTGACCTTCTAGATCTTTCCCTTATGGATGTAGCGTCTAAACCAGTCCTTTGTCTCCCCAGGTGTTTAAAGGTGAATTTCAGCTCCCAGATTTTCTAAGAGAACAATTGCAGGTACAGTAGGAACCTTTTGTGTCTAGTTTCAGCCTTGTGTGTAGTCCTGTCATCTGCAGCAGAACACATCTGATTTTGATTTATTTACCATCTCCCTGTGGCAACACTGCCCTCTGCTGGTTTTGCTTTGTCATATACCGAATCCTATTATTTTCTGTCTCAGCTCTCATTAGATTTGCATTCATGTTGATGGACTCCAGTTTGTGGCGGATTCCTCCCGAGTTTATTAACGTTCTCCATGCTTGCCAATGGCACACTGCTGCCCCCTGCTGGTGTCTAGTAGTAAGGGACAATACTGCATGCCACCTGTGTTCACACGATATATCACATCACTAAAAAACAATGTTTAACGTGTGCGTTGCTTGCACATCAGTATCTGATGTTGGAAAATTGGATTAGAGCAAAACTAAAAATGACACTAAGTAGTTGAAAGCTGCTATCCACACTGCTTAGCTTTTACAGTTGTTTTTCTAATGCCTCTGTCATCATAAAAACATTCACCGGTAGTTACATTAGTAGACATAACATGTTACCAAAAGCAGTAGCTGGATAACCGCTTTAGGTTCCAAATCATTTAATTATTTGTCATTTGTATTTCAGCAGAGAAAACCCAGCTGCAACTCATTGCTTGTTTATGAGGCTGCTTACTGGAGTCTTCGTTCATTGGCTGTTGCCCTCCAGACAGCATGACAGACTAACGGGGAAGGAGCACGGCTCTAACGCTCTTCTTGCCCCTGTCCTCTTACCCTGCGCAGATCCAGAAGTCTGCTGAGAGGTCTGCTGAGAAGTCTCCTGAGAAGCAGGACACCAGTTAGGCTGCTCGGGGAGAGGACCACCACATTCCCCCAGGTACTGGTGGAAAGCCCTCTGCAATCAGACGATGTGTGCTGTGGCCGTGGTGACCTTCAGCCTCTTCAGCCTCTTCACCTCAGCACGTGTCGTTTCAGAGCGCCGGGCTGCAGCCAAAGGGGCCGACAGGCCTCGTTCGTTCCAGCGCTCACCTCCAAGGATCCACGATGTGTCTCCCCGCTCTGGTCCAGGACCCTCAGCCTTCACTGTCGTGCTGTCAACACATTTGTCACTATGGTGACCACAGAATGTCTGTCTGATTTGTATTTGTCCTAGTCTTTACTGCAGAAGTGAGTTCATGGCTTGTATAAATGGACGCTGAAGCGCAGAATAGTATTTATGGACGGAAGTTAGCTTTTTCCAAATGCAATATCTATTTTAATGTTTTAATTTTTTTCATGCCTTTGTATCATGCAGGTTAACGGACAGTGATGTATTGTACACTATCATTTTTAACATTGATGGTGATAAACATGTATTTTCATTTTTAAACAACATTGCAATGAGTGATTTGTGAAATGCACAAGAAAGTTCCCATTTTACTTTTGTAATTTCATATAAAAAGTATAGAATTAGTCCAATATAGGCTAGATACAGTAGGTATGCTGTATATTGGTATTGTAGATATGTTAATAATGTGGGATAAAGGCCATGTTAAGTGGTAATGTGTAATGTCTAGTTATGTGTGTGATTTCATAACCAGCCTCTTATAACCAGGGTACAACACTATTGCATGCAGCGTATACATCTCTTTACCGCCTCACACATACAGGTACAAACCTGTATCTTAGCTCCTCGGCACGTTGTCAAACACCTAAATACAAGTCCTGTTTTGGCAAGTAGCTCAGGTTTTGATGGTATACTCTAACAAGAAGTAAGTGGACTGTAGATTAAAGGTGTAGTCAGCTATTGCAAGAAATTTGGAAGCCCGTTTTGTCAAAATTCACCAAATATCTCCTATAATTTCTCTAGCTTTCTGTTCTGTGTGCGTGGTTTATCCGATACGTCCACATCGCCCTGGCGCCGTAAATATGAGTGGCGAACACCGCTCACAACAAAGCCGTAGTACTACACTTTGCTTCACAATGTGTGAGGCGCTGCGGAGGGATGTTTTTTTTATTTGAGCTTGACGTTAGCAGGCGTCCTGGAGAATGACTGACCCTGCGTCTAAGTAACAAGCCTCTAAGTGGGGGTGCTGCATTCAGTAGACGGAATGTTTCCCACATACACATCAAAATAATTAAGCTACAATGATGGCTTGTTAGGTTAAGTAATACGTGCTGGCAGGATATCACATGCTAAGAATACATTATAAACTAAGGTTATTGAAGTATGCATATTTAATACCGAACAACCTCTTTTATTAATACATCACATTCAAAGCAAATGGTACCTCCTCAGTGATACATACTCAGCAATGCAAATATTGGCTCTATAAATAAAATAGAAATTAGAATATTTCCGAGTCAATGCACAACACTGAGAAAGAACACGACATTCAACGTATAACAAAGCTGCACGCATTCCTTTGCACAGTATACAACTAGTAGTCACAAGAGTGGCATTAAAATCAAGGTAAAAAATAGATTTCAAAATAAGTTACTGTCTTCATAGAAATATTGGGCTTTTGGTTCATATTTACAACGTAGCCTGACAAGATTCTCAAAACAACACAGATTGCACAGTAGATATAGAATCCAAGATAACATTTTCAAAAAATATTTTGAACACCAAGTTTAAACAGTCTTCAAGATGCAGTATGAAAGTGCACATGCCACAGAGGAGCTCAAGGCTTTGGTACACAATATCCTGATTGGAGGAAGAAAAGAAAAACAACCGCTCCTACTTCCCCTTGTTATGTTAGCAGAGGAGTAGTGGGAGGAGCTAGCGAGAGGCCCGGCCAATCGGAGCTGGGTGACTACAGTACACACCGAGGTTGGGGAAGACTTTGCACTTGAGTCGCCCATTATATGCAGCCATTTTCATTTCACAACGTCAACAGACCACCGGAATAACATTGAGCAAAAATATAAACGTAAAAGAGAATTGTGCTATTACTGTCCCGAGCCAGGTCCCTACAACACTGAATATTTGCATTTCCCTTTTTTAATGTCGTGGGTTTGGCATTGCACGCAGCTGGTCTCTTGGCAAATAGACTTTTTTAATTTTTTTATTATTTTTTTTACAGCGTCCTGGAAGTGCTAGCGAAGTTACAATTTAGGTTATTAACGTGCCTTAACTCGATTGGCTGTCTGACTGGCAGGGTAGGTCAGAGATGATTGGTTACAGTCCAGAGATGATGTCACACCTGGGGCCACGTCTGACTGGCTGGACACTTTTACACACAAATCACTCTGTTCCCAGAGAGAGGCATTGTTGGTGGATGACGTGACAGACATGTTTGAGAGCCAGTCAAACAACAGCTGGTTCTGCAGCTGGAGAAAGGCGGGCCCTATTTACAGGAAAGGAGCATAGCGGCCCTCAGAAGCACTGTCGGGTCACCGTGGAAACACCACAATGTCAAAATTAGGCGACAGTTCCACCTCCTCGTACAGGGACACTAGCCGAGGAGGAGGAGGAGAGATTCATGCTCACTTCTCTCCACTAGTCATTTGCAACCACTTTTCCTGCCTTACTGCAGTGTTGGTCTCAACCGCTCTGACCACGTCCGAAGCACCAAATGCAGCGATCCGATACCGAAATCGGATATGAGTCCGATACTGACATGAACTGCTGGATCGGGTATCATACCAGTGATATTTTGTTAGCAAACATATGTGCTTTGGTCCTAATCTTGTGCTATACTACTATCTATACTGTATATCTGCCTGTTGATCCATTTACACTGTTGTACATGAAAATAAGTTGTAAATAGGGGTTTCATCCCCATGGTATTCACTGGTCTAATGTGTGGACTATTATGTTGAATATTTACTGCTGTAATTGTAAATGTGAGCATGCTAATTTGAGAACAGCCTCGATGCCACAGTTAGAAAATGTGGTTGCAATGAAGTCAGAGTGTGTATTAATAGTTCAGTAGCACCTCCTCCAGCTTCCAGGGCTATCAAGAGGTGTCAGGAAAGACAACCCCCCCCCCCCCCCTTTCCCCCCCCACAAAGGGCAGGACAAAGCACACACACACTAGCATGATAATGATTTGGGTTAACAGCAACTGAACACGTCTGTTGTGCAAAACACTCACAGTCCATTTGGTCAGGCAAGAAAAGCTTTGTGGCAAAGCCCCTCTGCTCTTCTGTCAGCGTTGCAGCAGTAAGGCGCCCTCTTGTGGTCCGCCTGTCACAGCACGGAGGCGCACACATCCTCCAGACACAGAGCACTTGGGGATGTATTTCTCCACGGACGGGTCGAGAAATACGCTTGTTCAGTGCGGAGGAAAAGGGCCGGGCCCATCCCAAAGTACTACGAATGATGCCGATGTTAAGTGGATGTTTAGTGGGCTAGCTGTGGGCTAACTGTGAGCTGTGGGCTAGCTGTGGGCTAACTGTGGGCTAACTGTGCGCTAGTTGTGAGCTAGCTGTGGGCTAACTGTGGGCTAGCTGTGGGCTAACTGCGCTAGCTGTGGGCTGTGGGCTAACTGTGCGCTAGCTGTGGGCTAACTGTGAGCTAGCTATGGGCTAGCTGTGCACTAGCTGTGGGCTAGCTGTGAGCTAACTATCGGCTAGCTGTGGGCTAATTGTGGTCTGTGGGCTAGCTGTGAGCTAGCTGTGAGCTAGCTGTGCACTAGCTGTGGGCTAGCTGTGAGCTAACTATCGGCTAGCTGTGGGCTAGCTGTGGGCTGTGGGCTAGCTGTGAGCTAGCTGTGCACTAGCTGTGGGCTAACTGTGGGCTAACAGGCCAAGCACACATGGTCATGCGGTCCACGGGTCGAGCAGGTGGCAACACTGCGCACAGGCTCACAAGCATGCAGACGCCACACGACTGAACAGTAAAGGAGGCTCCGCGGCCCAAGTCAGAGACTGTTGTAGATTTGAGGCTGAATAAAAAGCGCCTCGCCGCTCGTGTCCGGTTAGAGCCCCTGTCCCAGGCAGCGCTCTGATGGGTGGCGACTAAAGGTTTATGCTCGTGGCGTCAGATCTATCGTCTTTTCCAGAAGCAACGGAAATTAAAAAAAGGTGGTTTTAAGAAATTAAATTAAATAACAATGTCAGTGATGCCAAAGCTCGATATCATGTTGGGAATGGAGAGATATCAGGTGTGTGGGTCTCCCTCTTTTTCTCTCTCTATGCCTCGACCGCCCCCTTAGGGTCACTTGTCCATCAGAGACTGCACCTTGTGCACCAGCTCCCGGGCCGCCTGAAGGAGGCGCTGCACGTCGTGCCGCTCTGCCATCTCTGCCGGTCACACAAACACAAAGCAAGTCCTCTTAAAGGGACAGGCACAGCTTAATGGGACACAACTGGTTAAGTGAAGGCACAGTATAGTCAGTCCGCACGCACACACACATTCAGCATGCAGTACTGTTGGTACTGTAGCTAGGCCGTTCCATTACGTGTTCTTCGAATGTCTTTCCTAGCCTCGGAAGGACCTGACTAGGAAGGCACTTGGATGGATCCGTCCTACCAAGGAAGCATCCTTGACACTGAGAAACACACACAGTGACCTTGACAAAGCAAGTACACCAGATGGTGAGTTTCCATCCAGCTGAACAACATGCGTCGGTATATGATTGGCTATCTGACTGGGAGCAGGAGAATAGGTCACAGATGATTGGCTGGAGGTCGACCAATAGTGTATTTTTAAAGGCCAATATAATAACAAAGATATTAAGTTTGGAGCCAGAAAAAGCAGATAGCCGATTAATCAGCCAATAACTACAAATGCCAAAATAACAACAAATAATAATTCATAGGCAATCACAAACAATGAAGATATATTGCCAAAAACTAAAGAATTGGACAAAATCTACTGTTTTGGAAGTGTTGAGGTCTCGTATTTAAGATACATAAAGAACACTTTACCTACTGATATCTCAACTGATATCTCAACAAATAACATTCATTATTTGGGCCCTTAAAAATAGATTATGCTTGGCCAGCGGTGGATAATTTTCCAACTACCAGCACTTTTTGACACATTGAGTCAAAAAGATTTATTTCCATAATGGCTGTCTACAACGCACTTCACGTTTTTAACACAACAGAATGATCTGTTGTGTGACCCATCGCTGTCTCTTTGCTCACTGATTCATTTAACATTAATCTATTGTGGCCCATCCATCAATGTTATTGTGGAATAATAATAATAATAACAATACCGTGTGAGCATAACAGTGGAGCATTCAGTAGCCTACTAACTAAAACACAGAAAACAACACAGTACAAATTAACTGTCCTTCACAGTCTGGCTTGACTCTTATTGAGCTGAATGAGGATGGTTGTAGAGATGCTGCTGATAGCCATCTGTGGAAAACTGGTTGGACATTTTGCAGATAGACACCATTTAACAATCAGCATTCATGTTATTGTTGCTATGCAGACATATGTTATGTCAGGCCTTTGTAGAAACGTTCAGTCATGTTTGCCTTACTAGGCTACTTGCTGTAGAGCTGTTATTATTTTTTAAGTTAGATGTAAAGAAATGTGTGCCCCAGTGTAGTGGGTCAGTGTTTAACCCCGGACATTTTAGCCCTTGGGTTGGCTTGCTTGACATATTTTGGCCCTTGGGGAAAATGAATTGGGGAATCCCGAATGATTACCCTGATTATTAATTAAAAACAAAGCCATCTGGCCCTCTGTGACCCTCTGTGGGGCCCTCTGTGGGGCCCTCTCTGGCCCTCTGTGACCCTCTGTGGCCCTGTCTGGCCCTCTGTGACCCTCTGTGGGGCCCTCTGTGGCCCTCTGAGGCCCTCTGTGGGGCCCTCTGTGGCGCTATGTGGCCCTCTGTGGGGCCCTCTCTGGCCCTCTGTGGGGCCCTCTGTGGCCCTATGTGGCCCTCTCTGGCCCTCTGAGGCCCTTTGTGGCCCTCTGTGGGACCCTCTGTGGCGCTATGTGGCCCTCTCTGGCCCTCTGTTGCCCTCTGTGGGGCCCTCTGTGGCCCTCTCTGGCCCTCTGAGGCCCTCTGAGTCCCTATGTGGCCCTCTCTGGCCCTCTGTGGCCCTCTGTGGCCCTCTGTGGCCTTATGTGGCCCTCTCTGGCCCTCTGTGGGCCTCTGTGGCCCTCTGAGGCCCTATGTGGCCTTCTCTGGCCCTCTGTGGCCCTATGTGGCCCTCTCTGGCCCTCTGTGGCCCTCTGAAGCCCTCTCACCGTTGAAGAACTTGATGATGTCGGTGAAGTCCATGTTGTTGTCCTTGATGATGTCACGGTACGCCGTCACCAGGGACAAGGCCAGGAACAGGACAAAGTGCTTGGAGGAGATCCTGGGAGCCACCCAGATCACCTCCCACACTGCAAACACGTCCGCGTACAGGAGCTCTACACACGCACACACATACACACACACGCACACGCACACCAAGTGCATTGTTTGTAGGGCCGTGACAAGATCAAAGATATAAAGTAAAGATATTTCTGGTGAAAAGCTGTCGGGCGATATCAACAGCGATAGTAATTAGTGTGTCAGCAAGTACAATTACCTTACAAAAGTAACTCGTACTATAACATTATCATTAAGTACAATTACCTTACAAAAGTAACTCCTACTATAACATTATCATTAAGTACAATTACCCTTACAAAAGTAACTCTACTATAACATTATCATTAAGTACAATTACCCTTACAAAAGTAACTCCTACTATAACATTATCATTAAGTACAATTACCCTTACAAAAGTAACTCTACTGTAACATTATCATTAGGTACAATTACCCTTACAAAAGTAACTCTACTATAACATTGTCATTAAGTACAATTACCCTTACAATAGTAACTATTACTATAACATTATAATTAAGTACAATTACCCTTACAAAAGTAACTCCTACTATAACATTATCATTAAGTACAATTACCCTTACAAAAGCAGCCTTTAAAAAGCTTGCCAATATTTGTTTCCTTGTTCATTTGGATTATGTAAGCAGTATAAGGTATAGCTAGGGGAGACACTAGGCTTGTCTGTTACAATAGTAGAAAGCACACCTCATGGAATACACAGTATAAATGCTCTCCTCTCTAGAACACCATCCACCATATTGTACTCTATATTGTATTACTATGAATGCCCCCCACCTCTCTAGAACACCATCCACCATATTGTACTCTATTGTATTACTATGAAT
>JAODUK010085655.1:0-38399 GCA_027564635.1 Typhlichthys eigenmanni
GGTAATTCAATGAAACATTACAGGAAATAGAAACACACAAACACATACAGCCTCACAACAAGCCATGTCATGAATTAGTCTTCTGCTGAAGAAGATACACAGCCTCACAGCAAGCTGTGAAAGATAGTACTACACATTGTGTATATAATAGTTATTTATATGGGAGAGCTTAGGTGGGTTACCATTAGGTGGTATTTGGTCCATACCACATAATGGGTAAGTAGAGGGGGTAGACTGCTCAAGGATTTATCCCAAAATGGCTGCTTGTCAAGTGTTTTCCATTTAGCTAATTAGCATTTGCCAAATAAACTGTGACACGAAATGTAAATGATTAATTAGGCTAACCTATGGAATATTTGTAAACTGACAGAATTTAGCAGGGAAGATTGAATATGGGCTGTTGAATGAACATTGCAAAATATACTACGCAAAACACTAGTACATCAAAACAGAGAATGTGTTTGCTATCCATTCCATAATGGAGACAAAATCGTTTCACATCTCACTCATGTCCCATCATTTATAATTTCAGAGGCACCCGCTAACATCTCACTGACAGTCATGTGACCAACCAGAAATTATAAGGTACATTTGTGTAGTTCACAGTTGCTTATTTCTGTCATGTTGAAGAGCACACTTATAACACTTTAGGTTAAGAATCTACTACATGACCACTACTGTTGCACATTCTATGGGCAGATTGTGAAACCCGTTATCACACCTTTTACAATAAAATAAAATCATGACCTGTACGGTTGTAAGTGATAGTCATGCCAGTGTTCTCATCGATACCCTGGTATCTTCAGTGAGGTATATCCTTACCTGTTACCTCAGAAATGAGGTTGCAGTAAATGATGAATGGACTTCAATGAGAAATGATTATATCTCCTCATGGAGAGAAATGCAACGCTCTTCATGAACTGTTCTGATGTGCTTGTTTGTTAATAAAAAGTTTTTCAGTTTGTCTGCAGTTTGTTTAGTATAAGTCTACATATTCAGTATTTTAATGTGGCATGTGTGTAATAGGTTATGTCATGAAGAGAAATGCAACACTCTTCGCGATCTGTTCTGATCTACTTGTGGCTTGTTAATTATTGAAAAAACAATTTTCATCCTGTATGCAGTATGGTTTTTCAGTTTGCACAATGTTTAATGTTGTGTGTGTGCATTTGTTCCTGTTGGTATTGTTCCAGTTGCTGGAAGGTGGAAGTTATCCATCTGCTTATGTTAGTCGTGGTCAGTAAGTAGGGACAGGTAAACATAATATTATTTACAGTTCCAAGCGATAGTGTACCAATACTTTTTAAGTCTGCTTGTATACGTAACAATAGTACACATTTGTGGTTTCTACAATGCAAAACATTGATGTGAAAGTTTACATTTAACCTATAGAATTTAACACTGCTCCTCTTGTCAAAGCGCACGTTAGTTAAACTGACACATTACAAACAGCTTACAAAGGCACTCATAATGAGTATGTAAACTGAAACTACATTAAACAGAAGCTGAATTATTTTCATTAACAAACAAGCAGATCAGGATGGTTCATGAAGAGTGATGCATTTCTCCTCATGAGATGGAACACTTGTAAATACAAAATAGATTATCTAAGTATAAATAAACAGAACACAAACTTTTCATTAACAAACAAGCACATCAAAACAGTTCATGAAGAGTGTTGCATTTCTCTCCATGATGAGATATAATCATATATCATCAAAACCAATTCGTCATTTTCTACAACCTCGTCTCAAAGGTAACAGGTAAGGATATACCTCACTGAAGATAATGTTTGACTGATGAAAACACTGGCATAGCTATCACTTACAACATTATAGGTCATGGTTTTATTTTAGTGCGATACGTGTTTTAACAGGTTTTACATACATTCACAAGGTATTATGTACCTTGATGTGTTTTATATCAGGTCTGTAAAAAAATTGTGTTAAACATGATTGAAATATCTGTAATAAACCCACAATGCATTGTGTTGCGTCCGTTTATGCAAATGTTAAATGGTAGTGAACAAATTTACATTTATTAATTTAAAATGTGGTTTTTCAAAAGAGTATCCATGCAACTTCTCACTCAACTACTCCCAATATCCCCATAGCTTACAGAAAGGCAGTAAGTGATGCAGAGAAACACATGCTGCCTGTCAATCAGTAGTACACTGGCAGAAAGGAAACTAGCATGTATGTTGAGATACTTTGACAACAGGAGCAGTCTTCATCTCTGCATCTTAAATGTCAACTTTTCACATCGGTGTCTTGTATTCTAGAAACCACAAATACGCACTCTTTTCACATAAGAAGACTTCTGAAAAGTATTGATACACTATCAAGAACACTTCTCAAACATTTTAGTACACTATCACTGGGTAACTATATAAACATCATGTTTACCTGTCTTTAGTTACTGACCATGATATAATAATATATTAAGCATGTCAGTTGTGAAGAGCTAACACGCCTATTAAACACTTACAAATACATAGTCGGAGAATAAATAAACAGCATACAAACATAAACTGAAATCTTTTAATTAACAAACAAGCAGATCAGAATGGTTCATGAAGAGTGTTGCATTTCTCTCCATGAGACGATATAATCATATCTCATTAAAATCCATTCATCATTTACTGCAACCTCATCTCTGAGGTAACAGGCAAGGATATACCTCACTGAAGATACTGTCTGGTCACTGAAAACACTGACATGACTATCACATACAACATTATAAGTCACGGTTTTATTTTAGTGTGATGTGTGTTACAACGGGTTTTACACATATTCACAAGGTATTATTTACCTTGATAGGCTTAATATCACGTCTGTTTAAAACATGTTAAAAAACGACTGAAATATCTGCAGTAAGCCCACAATGCATTGCGTTGCGTCCGGTTTTAGCATGTCGTCATACAAACCCGTCTTATTGGTGCATATTGTTCATTTATTATTTGTACTGCATGCAATCCATATCTGAAACTATGGTGAGATTACTATTGGAAATGTGAAACATTCACTGAAATAGACGCAGGTCTGCCCCGGCGTCATCATTATTACAGTAATGCTTTGATCCTCACTCAAATATTTCTCGTCTTGACTGTGTGTATGGTACAATACGGTACGCGGTACAGTACTGTACACTGTATTCAGTATTGTACTACAGTTACTAACTCATGACTGAGTTACTAACCCTGTTTAAATAAATAAATATGATATAATACCGGTACAATGAGCGTATCTTGACTTGTGAAGTTTCATATTTTACCAGATAGTGGCGCTGCAGTTAAATTATAAATGAAACCTAGCTTTCGTTTTGAATTATCATTGATTATACAACGTATTACAAATACTTGAAATAAAATAAAAAACGTAGTTACCTTGTTGGAGTTTCCTTAGTTTTACCACCAGTTGTTCAAAATTAGGCTCCTTCATTTCTCCACTGGCTGTAACACAGGGTTTGGGAAAAACTATAAGAAATAGAACTACCGTACCGGTACGGTAACTGTATGGAATACTGTGGGATAATAAGCCATACCTTCTTTCATTGGTGTAGCAATATCTTCAATGTTAAAACCTGTAAGAATGTTTAAAAACGAAATTAAATTATAAGTGGTATTATAGCAAATATGTGCCGACATTTTATTTGTAGTAAGCTAGCTATAACAGTGGGCTAAATGTGCTGCTCTAATTTATCTCTAAATCTAACCGACTAAAATGTTGACATATACACTATTATATCCCCTCTAACCTGGAGAAAGATCCATTTTTCAACTCAAGGTCAGATAAAATTAGGTGAAATAGTTGGGCCAACGCATAGCGTCCTGATTGCCGTTGTAGGAGGCTGATCAATAGGTTGTGATGCTGTCATGCCTACGGTGGTGCTGGCGCCAGTTTTGTAACTTACAGTACCAGTAGGTCGATCATGGTTCCCTAAAATATTCCACCAATTACTACATTTTCTGTTTAAATAGCATTGCAAAAATATATGAAATAGGCCTATACATTAAACCTTTAATGTTTATATTGTTTTGTTATTACCGTAATTGTAGCGCCTGTGTCGTTTGTTATTGTATTCGTTTGGCTATGGTAAAGTATTTTCCTCGTCTGTGAAAGGTGCTATAGAAATAAACTTGATTTACAAACAATTTGTATATTTTAATGAAAAGCAAACAGCAGTGTGGAGTAATGCAAGGTCAGTTTGATTTAATGCAAATAAAAACACATACAAAGCCCAAAACAACTATCTATATACAGATCAATCCACATGGAGTTGTATATACACATAAGCAAAATACATACAAACAAGTGGTAATCTTTTTTAGCATGGCTGCTACAAGTGTCTCTGAAACAGTCACGTGTTGTGTGCTCATGCAACAGGTGCCAATGCAAACACAACATAAATGATGTTTGAACAACTTCAATATACCACTAAAGTTGGTTGACTTATTCTGGCCAAAAACACATACTTTGATTAAATAATCACTTAATGTGTGTAACCATTTCTTCATATTTAACATATGATCATTTAAGTTATTTCTTTCAACTCCGATTCATGACATTTCAAGCAGCAACATGCTGAAGATTCACAGAAATATCTCAAATGATTTGTTAAATTTCCCTGCTTATGTTTAAAATCTTAAAACAACCATGTACTTTACATTACAGTAACAAGACTGAACACTGAAGTTCGCCCTGCTCCAGTTCCCTGAAGCCCAGTGCTCATCAACTCTATAAAAGTGACTAAACATTTACAAGCTACTGATGATACCTTCATTAGCTTAGTATAAACTATAAGTCACAAACTCCCATACTTCACATTAGTTATGATGGACAAAATACAGCACTTTACACAGACGACTTAACAAAAGGGAATTGTCAAGAAAGGATAATAAATTAAAGAGGGGTAAATATCAGTAGCATTCAAAAAAATTCAAAGCAAAACTAAAGAAAAATGTACAAAAAAATATCAGAAATGCATCGTCTGTAAAATATATCTAAGAATATATGTGTTTATTTACTGTATGTGGTCTTTTACATCCAACACTAGACTTCATTATTTAAAAGAAGCATTTGTGGACTGGGTACACTGGGTTAGTGTACCCAGTGTAGCTAGTGCTATGCACTTGTTTGTTCATCAGGCACCTCTGCCGTAATGCACACCATGCCTAGAAATCACAGGTTAGGTTTAGGGATAATAGCCTCATATACAGTATACACAGAATTATTTACAGATACGTAACAAGCAGGTTAAAAGGGGTGCATCTCTGGTGTTTCGAGAGAAACATAACTTATTTAGATTTTAGTTTGTTCTCAACTCTGCCATGCAGTTTCTTTACAATGTTAAGTGGTGAAGAGGAGAAAAGACCAGGAGGAAAAGAGATGCTATCATTCACTTTCTGTCATTTAACAAGGCTGGTCTGCATCACAGCAATGCATGAAATATAAAGGGTCCCAAATCCTCCTCTCTTTAGTGCTGAAATACTGCCAAGCATACATCGAGTAGGATGTTCAGCTTTTTGTCGAGCCAAACTAGACATTGGTGATTAGGAACAATAGACATCTCTGTTAGCAGAAGCAGATGTCAGTTAGAACAAGCAGAGGAATGGGAAGAAAAATATATTATTAGAATAGGTCACTCATAAACATCATTAAATCAAAACGTATCTCTCATAACTGGATTTTATAACAGGCAAATCTACAGCCCAATTAAACTAGTCAAAAATATAAAACGAAGGGAGTGTATAATAGGTGGAATTGGGGAAGCAAGAAGTGATAATAAATATAAAACATAAAACTAAGCAAATGGGGCATTGTCACATTTTAATTTGAGAAATACATATCTTCCATCATTCCCAAACTGTTGTTCCTAGGGCTCATTCACGAGAGCGGCCAACAAGAGCCAGGATGTAGAGGAAGATGTTGATGATGTCAGTGTAGAGGTTGAGGGCAGCGAAGACGTACTCCTCTGGGCTCAGGGCTAGCTTCTTGTTACCTAGGAGAAGCTGGGTGTCCACAGCCAAAAACTGGAGATGAAATAGGAAAAAGACTGGTCACTTTGGTTAGGCACTGCCATTGTGCAGGATCAGAGAATGTAGACTTTAGGGGCTTTCACACGCAACAAACTTTTCAAACACCTGTATCTTTGTAACAATGTGAAATAATATGCTGCTTCTTGATTGCAATTAAGATGACACTGACAACAGGTTATTCAAAAAACTACATTGTATGGTACAGTGTGTGTGTGTGTATATATATCTCAAATACCTAAATGACCTACCAAAATCACTGTCACCCACCATTTAAATAAAAATAAAAAAATCACTGACCACATAATGATATGTAACAAACTGTATGCCAGAACGCAACATACTGTCTATCATTTAAGGGGCAACAGTGTGATGGGAAGAGCATGAGACTCACGCAGGTGAACAGCAGGGCACCCAGTGAGGCATAGACAATGTGTAGGATCCTGTGGCGAATAAAGATGCACAGGATGGAAAACAACATCAGAACAATCAGGCACACGAACAGCACGCCCCCGCAAGAAGTGAAGTCATACTTGCTCTGTTAGGGAAGAGAGAGAGAGAGAGAGAGGGGGAGAGAGAGGTAAAGACAACATTAATGAGAGAAAACACAGACAACACCTGATTTATTGTGGTGGACATTGTGGTTATTTAAATGTCTTTGTAGTTTCATGGTAAAAGAGAACATATTGGGTATGAGCACTATGCATTGCTTACATTTGTATACAGCCCATTAGTGTTCAAAACCCAACGTACAGCGTGTGTAACTTTCATTACATACTGTAAGGACTGCATTTTAACATTTACAGTTTAAAAGTGACACTCCTCGATTGCGTTACAGTCCCCCGGCAGCAGCCCACAGATCCACCACTGCTCTTTGTATATATTTAAAGCGCAAACGTCAAACCGGAACAATGTTCTGGTTTGACGTTTTCGCTGATGTCAACTGCCGGGGCAATTCCGGACGCACCGTGTCCCAACGTGTCACTGTAACAGCCAGAGAGACTGGTGGCCTGTGCGTGCGGTGCAGCAAAGCACGCTGACCTGTAGTGAGAAAATGACAACGGTGAAGCAGACCACTGCAGTGATGCCCACGGCGATGATGACCGTCTCCGTGTCGTAGAAGCTGGCGATCATGCCCACCATGTAGGACAAACTCAACGTCAGGATGGACTGAAAGACAATAGCATTGGCCGTGTCAACACCCCTCTAAAGTGGCATTCCTACTGTTGCTCTTTGGAGGTACACTGTGTGCGAGAACATGCATTGACGCTTTAAAAAGAATATACAAGATAGTCAACTCAAGAAAAAAAAATATATATATATATTTTCCAGTCAGGGACGGGTCATACCAACGCAACCAAGTTCCAGGGGTGTTTACGGCGGAACTCTCCACAGCAGCTGAGAACGATGAGAGAGACAAAGAACACTGCGTAGGACACGTAGTAGGTCCAGGGGTTACGGCGGACGAAGAACTTTGCTTCGTCCACAAAGGTGAACACTGCCACGAAGGAGAAGGTGACCAGCAGCTGCACTGTGAGCACCAGAAAGACCTGCAGGAGTAAGGAAGGTTTTAGAAGAAGAAGAAAGAGAGAAAGAAAGAGCGAGCAGGTCCACCGAGGAGACCTGTGCAGACGAGTGTGCACATCTCCCTACCTTCCTGATGAAAGCCTGTCGAATGGACTTGTCCTCAAAGCCGGAGTTGGTGAACTCATCATTGTCGTAGTAAGATGGGGGCACGTCTCCATGGTAACCAGGGTCACCCATAGGCGCTGGAGAGCACAACAGTTGGTTAAAATACACATCAGCGGTGGAAAGAGCCGGGCTGTGTTTTGGGTAAACATCTAGCATTGTTAAGTCAATCACAGCGATATAAGCATTCACCTGCAGTGAGGCAAAAATAGATGCAGCTCTGTTTCATGTGGAAAATCTACTAGAACCAGTTCTACATCATTCTGCCACTGTGGTTCATTCGAAACAAACCACAGGCGGCTGGATGACACGTGCAAAATGTGTGCAAATACACTAAATTAGTCCATTGTTGTGTTGGGTGTGTTTTCTTAACAAACATTTAACTGGCTATAGTTAACCAATACTTTGGTGTTGTAATACTTGCAGGTCTAAAATTAAATGCATTGTTTTCTATTAAATAGTCAAATTTTACTACTCACCTCCGGAATCTCCCGGAAACCCTGGCTGTGGGGGTCCTTGCTGGTACGGCCCCTGAGGGTACGGCCCCTGGGGGTAGGGTCCCTGTGGGAAGGACATCTGAGGGTATGGCATCTGGGGGTAGGGACCTGGGGTGAACCCCGGGCCTGCCGGGGGAGGGTAGGCGGGCTGTCCATACGCAGCCTGCTGAGGGTACGGACCCCCGGGGCCCTGGGTGAAGGTGGGAGGGGGCATGCCAAACCCTGGCTGAGAAGGGGGTCCATATATGTTATTATGGAGTGGGTTATTCTCACCCATTATGGGGAAGCCGCTCTTGTCCTGGGACATGTCTTGCATCAATCTATGGAGGAAGATGAAATACGTTGAATTTTACAGAAATGCATACATTTAACATTTAATACATCTCCATAATGGCTTGTGAACGCCTCAGGATCTCCCAGTCAGAGCTGGATAATGTGGCTCGGGAAAGAGAAGTTTGGGGTCCCCGCGACCCGACTCCGGATGAGCGGATGAGGATGGGTGGCATACATTTAAAGTACATACTAGAGAAAGGTAATAGCTTAATTATTATTATTATACATGACATACCCATCAATATCAACCCACTCCAAACTAACACTACTAAAATCAAGTGTGTGACATACGTTTAAATGTATAAAATGCTAATATGCAAAATTGTACTTCATATTACAAAACCACTTATGCAGTGGTCCCCAACCCTGGTCCTGGAGGGCCGCTGCCCTGCATGTTTTGGAATGAGTGTTGCTAGTATTTTATTCCCTCACATACATGTAAACTACAGTATAGAGCAGGAAATTATGAATGCAATGATGTTATAGGGTTTTTGTAAAGCCTCACATCAGGGGAGAGTAGCCTAGCATGCAAAAGCAATGTTCCCATGTAAGAGCACAGGCCACAAAGTCTCCAGTCACTAAACACTGCTAATATGCTTACATCACACTGGCTGGCAGGAACAGGAAAGGGGCGGGACTAATCAAGATTGACTGACCACAGAATTTAAATTACACAACCTGTACAGAGCTTACTACATGGAGCGAAGAACACTGAATTCAACATTAATAATTCAAAATAACAATTAAATGCCAGGTAATGTTGAACTAAAGATGCTGTACTAGTAGGTATTTAAAAAGTCTAAACATGAACCATCTGGAAATACTAACTAACCAAATACTAAACTAGTATGCATTTGCAAGAAAAATTTCTCCCGCGGTTACGTACAACCAGAGAAAGCGAGAGAATGACAGAGAGAAAGGAGGAGGGAAGCAGTTAAGAAAATGTAGCTTATTTTCACAACAAATAAACGTAACAGCTCAGCAGTCATAGTTGCTGCCTTTGTAAACAAATGCATTATTAACCTCTCTTGATTTGGCTGTAAACATGAGATGAATTGCTCAACACCCACCCTCTGATTATAGCAGCATTTGTGACTTGTGGCACTAATACAAGAAGTTGGGCACAGCTGCTCCGTATATAAAAATAAAAAAGCGAGGGAAAACAAACTAAATAATACAGTCTGACCCAATTGTGAGTGACATTCCCCTTGTGGACAATTGTGGCAACACCGGGTCACCCAATTGCTGACAAGAGCAGCCTCAATATTGATGTGGAGCGCTGCTCTCTATGCTCCGCTGTGCACACACACACAATCCCGCCTCCCTGCAATATGATGACTGCAGAAGAAGTACCTGCTGTGAATCAGGCCTGGCATTTCCCTCTCTCCCTCCCTTTCTTTTGCACACTTCAAGGCACACCGACTACAATAAAAGGTCCACACCCTCTGAATGAACAGACACAGATCTGCTGATTCAGCTTTGATGACAGCACATTGCAAGCGGACAAAGGAAACATTGAGTGCCCGGCATTCATTATTATATAAAGCTACATAACATAATTAGTGAGGGGCTGAGATTTGGTGTTTTGGGGATGCTATGCTATAATGAAATTGACGAGTGTCTGTTAAGGTACGCCTCTGTGATCCAGTCCATTCCATGACTCCAATTTGTAACATTTCTGACATGTTTTTCTGGATTTTTTTGTTGTTATTCTGTCTCTCACTGTTAAAAATAAATTAAAGTAAATTAAAATTAAAGACTGATCATTTCTTTGTCAGTTGGCAAACGCACAAATCAGCAGGAGATCAAATAGTTTTTTCCTCACTCTATAGGCCTATCGTGATAAATATTGATCAACACGGAAAACTATCGGGATAATATTATTTTCCACATAGCCCCACCCAACCCTGTCTAATCATATCATCATGTGATCATCTGCCGACGTAATTGGGTAATATTTAACCAAAGCAAAATGTTCTCCCTCGTAACATAAAAGGACTTTAGGTCTACTCTAATACACTGAATAAGTAACCTTGCTGGCTACAGTCAGATAAACTCTAAGTGAAGGATGCTATCATGTTCTAAGAATAATTAAATGAGTGTGGTTTCTTAGAAATCTCCTTGTCTAACGTTAACACAGACAGGCAGTTAATAACAGATGAAATGCGAAAAGCTGTATAAACTACTTAAAATATGATCGGTCCTCTTGAGGTACAATCACTCAAAACAGATTATGAAATTAGACACAACTGATTGTAAAAGTCATTATTATAACAACCCCCATAGGCTTATACATGCAAATACATGTAAAAGTCCACAAGACACAAAAATATCTGACTGACTGATTCCAATTGGTAATTTTAGAAGAACAAGCATGACTTTTTGAAATGTTTGTACAGTAAAATGAATAGGCCTACTGTCAGTGTACTGGAAATGACCACGTCAGGCTCCCGATAGAACACTAACAGAGTGTACAAACTTTGAAATAAGTATATACACATATTTATTTCCAGCAAATCTCTTAGTTACACCAACATTTAGCCTATCATAAGTAACAATCGGTCCGACTGGTTATGAACACAGTTGTTCAGTTTACCTTGTCATCCTGTCACACAACAGTTTTAGGAAGGTTTCCGTTTATTTTTTGTAGCAGTCAGAAATTACGTTATCTTACCTTAACGCTATGCAAAGTCAATGGACTGCCGAGAGCGTTTTTCCCCGGTGGGCGTGGTTTTCAGAGTATGACGTGTGGCGCTCTGTCTCTATGAACCTTTCGCCAGAGATAGATTGACAGGCAATCTGACTAATCAGAAGGCTGGGATGTTGCTATGTGCTGCAATTTTTTCAGATAAACAAAAGCTATACAGGAAAACGGTAAACTATGGATCTGGATATCAGCAAAAATCACTGGACAGCCAAACACATTTGTTATAATAAGGTAATAACATAAATACTATACTGTGTCATTTTTTTATGTGTAAAATGATTGTCTATCGCAACCGGAAGAATGTAGTCTAATAGCTACAGTATACCTGTCTAGCCTACTGTACCGTTCTCCCATCGCCCATCCGTCCAAACAAATATGCGTTTGCTGCCTGAATCGTTTCACTTCACCTTTATTCTGATAGGCTTCGAGGCGATATTTCTCTTTAATTGAAAATTAAACAATCTAAAATAAAACAAGACCACTTTTATTTGGCTTAACAGTAGGATTTAAAAAAATCATAACATAGGAAAAAATCTAGCCTATGTTTCTAGACAGATAAGATGCCGTGGATGTTATCACCCAGTGATAGGCTAAACATGTTAGCTACAACATATCTACATCCTGCAGTTGTCGATTTCTCCCATTAATGTTAATGACACAATGTTGGCTATATGAATGTTATATTCAGCCGTCCAACATATAGAACCTGCCCCTGGGCATGGCTAACTCGCTTCTGGTGAAAGGTTCTTACTTGTAGTACAACAAGAGCATAATAACAGTGAATCAAATTATACTACAGTCAATGTTAAAGTGTAGTTTTATCCCTGTAAATAAAAAAATATATATATATATAAATAAATAATAATATTATCCACCTCACCCCACAGACAAGATAATATTCACTAAAAGCATAAAATTACCCACACCTCCTCATAGGAGCATATTTGTGTCAATACACCGAATAAAACAAAATCTTGATCCTCAGACATACCATGAAGCAAGGATACGCCTATACGCATATTTAGTTTGTATGCAGCGATACATATTTTCAAGATGTTTACATTATGTAAATCCAAAGCCTAAGCATTCATTATTTTTGTGCTTCCATCAACTGACTCTTCTGCCTGTCAATACCTTATAGCCTATGCAGCAGTCTGAGGATGTCATAAGATACATCAGCAGCAACTTCACTTTACCCTATGACAGTGTAGCTGCTGTAGACTATATTTTGAATTGTATTCAAATTCTCAGTCCACTTGCAGTTTATCTGATAGCAAAACAAAATGAGTCATAATAAGTGTAGAGAAGAATGGAGCATTTTTTCCCAATCCTCACAGTTGCTTAGAAGGTTTGAATCCAATATTATGGATTCAAATCAGTCTATCCATATTAATAATTTAATACATCTACAGCCAGAAGATCCTTCATCCATGTCAGATTAGGAATATTATTAGAGGAGTTTTGTAAAATATTCCAAGCAGTGTGCAGCATACTTAAAAGCCATTCCCCCCAATTCAGCATGTCCTGTCATTTCCATGCTTTTAACATTCACCTTAGCCCTTGGTCAAGCCCGTGGCTACTTACTGTATGTGATATTACTGTATGTTGAATATACTGCACCCATTCATTATGCCCATCAGAAATTAGTAATAAGTATTAGAAGCTAGACGCTAGCTACTAATGAGACTACCATTGAACAATTAAAGTTGATACAATAAATACATGTTACATTGCACCGTGTTAGCTACAGAGTACTGTTTAAACGTTCTCAAACTAAAATGTTTTTTAATGTTTCAAATACAATAAAGACCATAAATGTAGGGTCCATCGATCACATCGTATGCTATAGGCATACGACTAGTTTTAGCCTATAAAAGGTTGCAGTGCTTGAGCCTGAACGTTTAACATTGTTTTACAGTTGTAGCCTATACGTTTACATTCCTTAAGTGTCTGTAACCGGTACAAGACTGCCCGCATCTTGAAGACCTTTTACGTTCTGTCATGAGTGAGAACCATATCTGAGGACACATCTACAACACTAACCAATACGTAAACAGACTGCGCTTGCTAGTGCACAGGCCAGGGGCTCACGTAGGCCTCCTTTTATTAATTGCGACATGCACTTTAATGCACAGCATTAGCATATAGCCTTGCATTTCAAAAAAGAAATATCAAACGAATCTACAAACTGAAACTATCAACATTAACAATATATTTACATTCTGTATGAATCATCTATGGGTTTCACGCCTCCGTGTTTTCACAACACAATTTTATATTGCCGTCGCAAATGACATTGGCAGCAAATGGTGTACCGTAGCACTCGTCCACATACACTTTAATTTTTAGTGATTCATCGTGTAATACAAGTCTGCGTGTGGCGTACAGTACAGTAGCCTATACGTTACCAATATGGCTGAGCCATCTTATGCTAAGAGAGCGTTACCGTACAGTACAGCTAGCCAGCAGACGAAGAGTGCAAGCTCATCGTTAAACCACAGGGTCGCAAACCAGCTCGTTTTGTCAGCAGCGTTTTTCTTCAAATGTGAACTCGTGCACACATGTTAATGTCCTTACCGTTTGTATCCAATCAATTATATGTGGAGTACTGACGATGCGTTTATCAAATCCAACAGACAGCAGCGCTCCTTTCCAAATACCCCTAACCAGATTGCAATGGATCCGAGTCCGACTCTGAAGCTGCTCTGAAGCAGTTGGTGCGAGTGACGTCACATCACATGTTTTACGGGTATCACCAGTGTTGCACACGCGGTCTTATAAACACATCCATATGCACAAGAATTACAGGCAGCTAGGGTCAGGGACGGCTCCTGCTCAGAAAATTTGTGAGGGCAATTGTTTTAGTGACCCAATTAAGTGCTTCAATAGCCTAGAGGTACCTTAAAGGTATCTAAATAATTCTAGAGAAAGCTTGTCGATCAAAAAAAAAAAAAAAAAAACTTGCTTCCGTCAGAAGCTTTGCCCACCACACACTGAAAACGCATAGCAAAGGCTAGGATATTGTTGTGTGGTGCGATTTGCACCACTTTGTTAGTGTTACTATTTACAGAGGCAGGGCTGTGTGTAGGCTACAAACATCAGCACAAAGAACAGGCATCCAGCAGTCCAATGAGACATAGCCTATTGTGAATTGACAGGGAAATCACTTACTGTAGCTTTAAGTCAACTATATTGTCACACTGCATTGTAGATTGGTCACCTCACTAGTGCCATACCACTAGTCTACCCTTAACCAATTCCTGACCCAAACCTGAATTTAACCCTTAAAAAGCTTATGCAGTGGAGCTCTTTAAAAAATTTTCATTCTATGTTCTATGTTGTGGTCGATAACCGGAAAGTAGTCTACCAATTAATCAAATAAATGTCTTAAAAAATGAGGGCTACAAAACACACTTTGGGTTGATAATGAAAATAAATAAAATCATAATAGTCTGATTCAGTTGTCATGTTATTTTCACGGTTATTTTAGGTGCAGCAAAAGGCTCTCGCCCAATCTCTCTTACAGTATGGCAGTAGGCTAACTTCTCTACGGCCACCTTGGTTCAAGTGAATGCAAAACATTGACATTTGGCTTCTGTTTAGATATTGTTAAAAATGGTTATGGAAAAGCACAATTGCATACACAATAGACAATCCTACCAATTAATATTATTATTATTATTATATTACTTACTTCGCAAGTCATGCAGACAGAACAGATAAGACACAATCCATAATGTTCAGCGACAAATCATTCTAGGTCATGTTGCGTAGACAAGGCATGTCACTGACAGATACCTACGAACGTTTTGTATTACGTAAACACGTTAGTGCAAGCACTCCAGGAAGCCATAGAGAATGCATTGAAGAGCCTGCATTTGTGAAAAAATATGTTAATGCGGAACGTCTATGAGAGTGGTAAGGGCAATTTTCAGCCATATTGAAATCGCCCAAAAGGGGGCTGGAGCCTGGCTATACGTACTCCACGGAACATTGGACGCTGACTGGATTAAGATGTTTAGAGGCAGGACAGTCAGCTACCGTAGAATACACTGGTATAGTTTGAAATTTCCGTGTCGCCCAATCGCCCTAATGAACAAACCCTGCCTGGCCAGGGTGATTAGGGTCAAAATTACGAAACTGTTTTCCCACATAAAGTTACAAGTTACAAACATTATATAAAATAGAAAAGCAAAACGAAAATATTTTGGATAGCTACTATTTGTAGCGAGACTGCAGACAAAATTGTTGCGAGACTGCAGTCAAAACGAGAAAGACTTCACTGTTGAACTAGCCTACACATACAGTATTTGTATTGTCATTTGTCACATATTAGTCACACTTTTACAGGAAATTATAATAACATAGGATCAAATGAATGTGCTAAATAAACATGATTGATATTGTATTACAATATAAAAATTATTTTACCATAAACATCTGACATAGATAAAATTAAATTGACATAAGAATTCACTGTCGCAGACAGTGGATTCAAATAATTGCCTCCATGGGCACAACTCATTTATTGCACAGGAAATATTGCCTTCCTTGTTTTTACAAAGTCATTCAAGGAAGGCAATTAATTTTGCATTGAGTAAGGTCCGGTTCAAACAACATGTCTATTGGTTATGAGGGCGGCTCCGCAGCAGATTGTCCAACTCAGTCTTGTTAATTGTGCCATAAGCCTGGGAATAGCTACCTAGCTTGGCTCGGGGGTCACCTGCTGCTGCCACATTACAGTTACTCTGGAATACTTTCTTGCTGAATCTGGGTGGGGGTCTTGCTTCACGTGCTTGCTGTTGAGAGCGCAGATTCTGAAAGTGAAGGAATGATAGTTTCAGTGAAATTCTATTGGCACCTTCGTCATTCGAACCACCGAGCTGTAAACAAGCAATTGGAGAAGACGGCCATTGACCGTTTCTGATTTCCTATTCTTTGGCTATCCTGGTGCATGTTGAAAATACAGTGGACTGACCAGACGTGCCGAGGTGACACACAGCCCAGACGAGACTCGCAGCTCTTCCTTGCGCACCAGAGGGTTGTTTTGGGTCTGCGTTAAGGCCAGTGAGAAAGACCGGGTATGGGCCGCAGGTGCTGACCGACCACGCTGTGCAATCTGGTCCATTGACTACAGGAGGGAGGAGAAATGTGTGAGAAGCAGAGAGCAGCAACAACAAAGAACAGGCCGGTGCAAATAGCAAAGAAAATTAGGTAGGTTATAGGGTCAAAAAGGTAACAGAGCAAGACTTAAGGAGCTATAGGTAAGATTTGAAATGTGGGTTGTTAATTAACAAAATCTCACCCTTTCATTCTTGTTTTAGCTAACTCCGGCTGCAACTCTTAAATCCTACCTACAGCAACTTTAACCAAGTTATCAAAACAAAACATGTGAACAGACTGGCCCTTACAGCAACAGCATTAGCGCCCTCTTTTGGCGATGTAGTGATATTGTCACTACTGTCCGTGCACAGCAACTTCCTGCCTGCTGCAGAAGGCAGGCAATGAGGAGGTCCACCAGGACTCCACAGATCTAAAGTATAGGAGAGGGTTCACGTCAGCAGTACAATGTGTATGTGTGAGAGTTCTGAGACACGTGTGTGTATGTGTGTGTGTGTGCATGTGGAGATGTACATCGCGGGGAGTGTCAGTTTCTACATACTCGGTGCGTGGGTGATGGGGTTATATGTGAGCTTCCGTAGGACAGGGCTAGTGCTAGGACTTGTCATCTTCACTGTGGGCTGCATGGACACACTCGCAGGCCCTAGTTTAGTAATGGCGGCACATGGGGGCAAGGGGTGCGTTTTGTCCGGCATCTCCTGCGGAGGCTGCCCTTCCTGGACTCCACCGCTCACTGGCACTGGCTCTTTTTGGCCTTTTTCCCGCTCTCTTTCATCCTTGCCACCGAGATATTCACCGTTCTGCACCGGCGATGACCCAGAGCTTAATGAACCGGGTGGGAGTGATTTTGGCATCACCTGATTGGTTCTCTTCTCCAGCATCATCTGTAAGAGGAAACTGTGAGGGTTTGCAGTGGTAGTTCCATGATGAATTAGATTTAGTACGCTTCTCAAAGAAAACAGTCTCACAGCGTTACATTTAGTTACACTTTTGTTACACTTTTCTTCATAACATCATTCATGACAAATTTTGAAAAATGTCCCCCTCCCCCAAAATAATGCATGAATAGCCTCCGGGGCTGTTTGTACCTCATACAGTTTGTTTCGGTACTGCACCACAGACAGCTGCACATCATCGTCCACAGGCAGCACCACACTATAGTCCAGAGCAGGCTCCTTGGCTGGATTATGGAACCTTCCAGAATGAAGAATGTGTAGTAAAGACCAGAACACATCCCAGAGGAGGAGGAGGAGGAGTACACTAAGTAATTTCCAATACAGTGGGCTGCAGTTCAAGGCTAGGGTGGGACTATTATAAACCAGTAGCTGCTAGCAGTAAAGCTTAACTGTAGCCATACTGCAGTATAGCTACTGTTAAAGTGGCTCAGATACAAAAAACACAAGCACAGAAAAGACGCAACACATAGTGGCTCTGATATGCTATCTTTGCCTTCTAATACCTGGCCACGTATGGGTGTCCAAGGGCTTCCTCTGCAGTTAGCCTTTTGTCTGGGTTAAAAACCAACATGCGTTTCAACAGGTCGAGAGCATCTGGAGGCACTGATGGCGGAAGAAGGTCCTCCAAAAGCACTTGTGGTCTGGGTACAGAAGGAGAGGGCAAAATGGGGAAGAGACTTTGGAAAGTAAATCGACATCTAGGCCTATCGACGAATGTTAACTTTTGTACAAGAAATGTGGCATGTAAATGTAATGTATTAAACAACAAGACTCCTCCTTACTTCAGCAGCATTCTCTGAATGACAGAGGCTCCATATTCAGACTGGATGGACCCCACATCTGCAAAGGAAATGTCTTAGCATGAGTTTATACCTACAGAATGTGTGTATTGTGTATGTCCGATGTGTTATGCCAATCAGTCACCCTCTGGGCTGGGATGCGGTATGGCGCTCATGATTTTCTCTACTTGGTTGATGGTGGACGTGCCAGGGAACAAGGCCTTCCCCAGTAACATTTCTCCCAAGATACATCCAATGCTCCACATGTCCACGCCCTTGGTGTACCTGCAACTAGTGCATTTGACTCTATACACAACTCTGAATGTGTGAATCAGCTTGTGGTTGAAACTGGTGTCACACACATGCTGTTGTTTTGATTGTGTGGGAGTAGAATTCAAGGTATAGAAGTGATCCACCAGGACACAGACCAGTTTTAATCGGTTATGTTATGAGATTCACTCCTCTATACTCCCACCACAGCGCTCCTAGGTTCACTTTCAAATGTAAACAGTCAGCTGAAAAGGATATTTGGGGTTCAGTGGGTTCTATAATGCGGAGTGGACCTTTAATGATACCCAAGGGAGATATTCAGTTCATACAGCAGTAAAAAGAAGATTCTATATAGAGGACAGACAAAGTGTAGATGCTCAAACATACATGGGAACGATTAACAATACGATCCTTTTCTCAAATGTTTTAAAGAAAGTTGTACAATTATTGCAAGTTATATAATCTAGCAAATATTTTGTATCTTCTTTTTTTTAATAGTTCCTATTTTTGCTTGTTACCTGGCTGAGCCCAGCAGGATCTCAGGCGCTCTGTACCATCGAGTCGCCACATACTCGGTGAGCGCTGGATTCCCAGGATCTTCTTGGATCTGGTAGAGGGATCGAGCCAAGCCGAAGTCACACAGCTTGACATAACAGTCCGTGTCCAGCAGTATGTTAGAAGGCTGCGAGAGGGAAAAAAACATTCTCCGCCAGATTAAAGGTCAGACAAAAAGACAACATGTACAGTTGAACTGAGTAGTGTGTGTGTGCGCCTATCTCGTTCATATGACAAGCAAGGGCACGGTGTCAAGCCTAGGAAGAGGACAAATATTGGGAATACTGCATATACTAACAGTACACTAGTCTCTAGGGCTATCTTATGTATAGTCATGTCAGCCAGATTAGTGCCTGTCCAAACTCCAGATCTGCAGTTCATAAAGCTTGTGAATGGACCTGTTGTGTACATATGCCATCAAGATACAGTATTCTACCTCACATTATAACAGATAATGGAGAGCGTCTTAAAGTTTATGTAGGTTTCTCTTACAGGTAAAGTCTGCAATGCTGCACAAAGATTGTTTATATTTGAATTAGACGAAAACAGCTCTCCCTCAAATGCCAGAGTGCTCTATCAGAATCTCTGCCCCCTATTGGCCGTGCATTGTCAAGGCTGGGATAGTGTTGCGCGGTGTGGTCTGCACCATGTTGTTTGTGCTCCCATTTACAGAGTCAGGGCTATGAAGAAACACCGGATTATATTTTCAGCGCACACACAGAACAGACAGCTAGCGGACAATGAGGAGATGTTTGCTGAATTTCACATTAAAAGATATAGTCAGCTATTGCAAGCTATTTGTAAGATAATAAAAATAGCTTACAAATTGTCAAATTTAACAATTATCTCCTCGCATTTTGCTATTTTACCGTTCTCTGTGGGTGTTGACATTATCTGATACTTCTACACAGCCCTGGCGCCGTAAATAGGAACACAAACAAAGTGGGGAACACCGCTCTCATCAACAAAGCAGTAGAACTATGCTTTGCTTTAGAATGCGCTTCGGTGTGTGTGTGGAGCGGCACCGCAGAAGATATTGTTAGCAAGCGTTCTCAAAAAGTACTAACCCTGCCTTTAAGTGTATTAGCTTAAAATTGCTGATATCACCTTTAAAGGTACAACCCTTGATTGTGTTACAGTGCCAGAAATTTATAAAATGTTGTGATGCTTGTTTAAACCCCATGTGCAATTCTGGACACACATCGAGGAGTGTAGTTCATTATTTACATTTGTAAATGGTTGATTTTATCATGTTAAAAAATTGTACTACTGACTTTAAACTCAACATCTAATGTCTCTTAGTACTCCCTGTGTTATATAGCTTAGCATACAGTTTCTACGGCCACACCTTTTGATCCCTGTGGATGACGTTCCCTGAGTGCAGATATTTTGTGGCCTTGAGGAGCTGGTACATGACATAGCGCTTATGGATGTCCTTCAGTAAGTTCCCTTTCTTAATTACGGCATGTAGGTCGGTATCTGTCAAAAACAGAAAGCAATGATCCCGTTACATTTAGAGTTGCCACGTTGCGTAATGTAAATGCGTCAAAGGTAATGCGTCACACCACAATGAAAAGTTTTGTATTGTAACTCGAACAGTAATCAAGACTCTAAACAGTAAAGTTTCCATAACCCCACATACAGTACATCCTGAAGTGATGCTAAAATAAATACTCCAAAGCATAGCATTTGCTGTGAAGGTCTATGAGAAGGTTGACACAAACATGAGTTGTGTTGCTGGCCCACAGGGAAGAAAGAGATTAGACTGCAAGGCGTGAGGGAGACCAAACTGGAGACTCAGCAGTAAGCATTACAGGCCGGCAGTGAAGAAGGACACCCCCACCCTCCACTAAACAGTGTGCACAAACTATTGCATGCCAAGTAGATTTGCTTAATAGCAATGCAGCCATCAATCCTCTGATAGTTTATTTATTATTTGTATCAATCATGATCCAATATGAAATTAACCATAAATTACAAACAGTAATGGGGATTTGCATTAATATGAACATATCCAATTTGTTCATGCATGCATGTGCTGATAAAAAGACCATATACTCATGCAAAGTATGTACTTTAAGAGATTCAGAGACCTACCCATATATTCAAAGATTAGGTAAATGTCTTTGTCGTTCTGAGCTCTTATGACATTTAGTAGTTTAATAATGTTGGCGTGGTCTCCAAACTCCTACATAAAAGGTAAAGAAGATTAGAAATCATACACACAGCTGACCCATAAAATGTCTCAGACAGATATCAAGAGTACTGTATACAACCAAGGAGGTTTCAGGATAAATTGCATAAGGATCTTTTTGCACCATACATTACATAATTGAGAAAAAGTGTTTCTAGAGAGATTACTTAATCTTACTTGAAGAAACATGATTTCTCTGAATGTCCGCTGTTAAGAAAACAAAAAAGACAGTTGAGTGTAAGTCCCAGGTTTTGTTTACCACTGCTCTACCATTCTACTTAATCATTATCTTAAACACTTTCTATTTGGGTGCACTTTGGTCATGGTGGTTTAGCATCAAATAATTGTATATTCATACACACAGATGGATTTATTTACAGTACACAAACACACACCTGGGCATCTGTCCGGTTTCTGAAGGCATCAAAGATCTTCTTTACAGCCACAACCTCTCCTGTCTTTTTGTCAACTGCCTTCCATACAATGCCATAGGCCTGGAATAGATAGAGAACACAGTGGAATATCAGATTGTGTATCGTCAACTACGATAGTGTTGCATTCTATAACCACATATGCCTGACAGGGATGTTTTAAGACAATGGAAAATCCAAATGCAGTGTGGAAACATCAAATGTCTAAAGAGCATGCGGCCTTGTAAATGGATGGAGAATGACAGATTTAACAGCCAGCATACAGCAACAGACAAGGTAAACATCAGTCACAGCAGCATAATACTGTGATACACAACACAGCAAGATCAGTGCGCACCAGTCCCTCATTGGCAAAGGTTGACCAGCTGCCCTCCAGCTAAACAATTAGGCACCAATAGACAGATTAACCCACCAGGGGGCCCTTGGGCAAGCGAATACCATGGGCCCCTGCCCTGCCTGCTTACATGATATTGAATAATGTTGCAATGCTAATGTTATACTAACAATAGCCCAATGGAAGCAAACTATTAGGAAACAATGTTATGTAAGCACTTCTAGGATTTCCTCATGCCAATGATCACAAGCAACGCAGGTTGCTTGTGAGGGTGCACTGCACACCATGCTATTGCCCTGTTCTTCTGATGAAAGCACTACCAATTACAAACAGGACCAACAGCTGGGTAACGTGACTCCCCATAGCCTCTCCTATTCCCTTATGGTATGGTTTGTTAGCGAATGTGACGCGCATACAGTATGTGGCATGGCAGGCCCGGATACCTGTCCCAATACACTACACAGGATCCTGTGGACAGTGAAAGCACAGAACAACAAACTGTCATTGTTTTTGACATAAGCTACTGTATGTTCATGGAAAACAACAAGCATAGGATCTAGCATTGCGGGGAGAGTTCCCAGTTCCCAGTTCAGTTTATCTTCTATTACTGTAAACAAGAGTTTTATTAATACCTATAAATACTGTTTACAGTATTTTCACTTATGAGGATGTTACATTCATTTAAGAAATTCACACTATAATTTGTGGGTAGAAAGGATCATAGGCAACATTATTGGCATGTCTTATAGGCCTAGGTTATACATTTCATATAGCCTTAACAATTAGTAATGGTATGTAAAGGGATATTATCAATCCATCATAAAACAAATGTTATATAGACTACATCCACTCACCCCTTTTCCGATTCTCTTCTTGATTTCATATTTCAAAGAAATGTGTCCTTCTACTTCAGAGATGTTAATTCCTTCACCTTTTTTGCTCATTTTAACGTAAATTGAAGATTCTGTAGGCAAGAGGATATTCGGCTCATGTAGGCTACAATATTAAGATCAACAGCGAACAACTACTGAAAGAGAGTTCGAGCGTGTTCAAGACAGGTGCAAATCAAAGTGAAAGTACTGTAGTATAATACACCGTTGAAGCGGTACAGTACGATTATGTCAGAAATGCAACATTAACGTGAATTTACTCATCAGAATATAGTCAACATGGGCTACACAGTGCCGTACGGTAGCTCTTCCAATGTGATATTTAGGCTACTGTAGTGTAACATACCCACGGGATAGGCTACTTCAGACTTTTGACAGTCGTCGCGTAGTTACTTATCAAAGAACAGTTTAAGAGGTTACATTTCAGCTAACAAAAACATCACATTGTAGTACAATTAATAATAGTATTATGTATCATAACTTATTCTCATTACGAGTTTGGACTGCTCTTCACTGCCGGACTCAAACTAGCATAACATCGCGCTTTGTAACCGGTGTCGCCCTGGAAACACGGCTATACCGTACCTGCCATGTCCTTAAAGGAACAGGTTGGCATTAATGTATTCACTAACTTATTGAGTTAAGAGCTCATATAAAGCTTTTTCAACTTTACTTTTTACAATTGAATGTTCGTGTGACCAAATTAGCCCAAGTAATAATAAGGGATGTATCTTTTTCAACTTGAATGTTAAAAGCTACATATATTTATTCAAATGTATGTACAATGTGGCATTTTCATAAATATGTCATCCCTAATTGTTGTCAATGCTTAATTCATGCTTACAAGCAAGCAGGTACAGTATACACATTTATCCATGTACTTAATTTTAACCCCTCACTTTGAATTTGCTGATACAGTGCTAGCAACCGAAAATATACCAAACTAAAACAAATTATATAATTTCAGCAGAATATGATCACATCAGATTTTTATCTATGTTAGCCGCTGAAATCGTAAATCAATGAACTACTGAATATGTATACTAGGGTAGTAACAAATCTAATGATACTGCAAATGTTATTATACAAAGGTATTTAAAAAAAAAAAAAAACGTTTCTTAAACACAATATTGTAGTGTGCACATATTTTGATAATAAAAACAAAACATGCCTACTCTGTATCTTTCCCGGTGTAATTTCCATTCAAAATGTCATGTTTTCAATGACAACACCCTCATCACGCACAGATATTATCCCAAAAAGACTGCCACCTCACTTAGATATAAAGAGACCTTCATTTTTACAAAAGGCAGAAGAAAGAGATATTACAGAACACTGCATTTGAATGATTTGTACAGCAGTCTTAATGAAACAGGCATTGTGGTGCACCCCTACCACAACACTTGGCAAAGAAAAACTATAGTATGACGTCTTCCTTCTTCTGAAAGCAGTATCAGAGTTAAGAGTCCATATACGGATACAGGATAAGAGGGCGTTTTAGGAGGAGTGCAGGAAGCGATTGAAGGCATTGTAGGCTGACTCCAGGTCAAACAGCATCTGTCGAACCTGAGAGTCATCCAGCTCGTCTGACGCCGACATGCTGCTGAGGGTAGTCAACCTGCGGGGGAGAAATATGACAGAACACATGAAGCACGGCGAAGCCTACTTGGCTGGCTTTCAAAGTATCAAGTATCATATGTGTATACAAGTATATAACATAAGTATATAACAGCATTGCATAATCAGCACCTGGTATATTTAGCCTGAAAAGCCTTGTCTCCTCTGTGTCCACACATTATAATTTTACACCATGTTGCTGACAGAGTCAAGGCTGTCCCCATCCTGAACTTAATACAACTTCTACCTACATTTAAATCAGTGTTTTTACCCAAACTGTTTACATTACATGCAGGATTTTTGGTGAATTTGACAAAAGGTGTATTATCTTACATTTAATTTGCTATAGCTGACTATACATTTAAGTGACAATAACACGTAAAAAAGGCTTATATTGAAAACACATCTTTGATAAAATGGCAGCAACTCACCAGAGGCTGACTTTGTCCTTTGCCTCAGAGTCTGGAGGCATATTACTCATTCTGTTCATGGTCTCCATCAGCTCTCTCAGGTCTGGTTGGATCTGGTCATAAAATGTTGGAAAACTTCATATTAAAAGTCAGCAACATGCGAAACACTATGATTGCGTGATCGCCCTCTGAACACAATTTACCCACAGCTCACTCTCTATGTTTGAAATTGTAGGGGAGTAGAAGATAACGGTCTGAGCCGAGGCACTGAGCTATACACTTTCAGAGTTTCAGAACAAAACAATGTTTTTCTAATTTCAATTTACCTCATCCATGGCCCTGATTTCCAGTCTCAGCTTGTCCATCACAGTGATAAAGAGCTGATTGTTGGATAAAAAGAGCAATACAAGGAACAATGCAAGACAATATAACTTGGATTACAGTGTGCTAGTGTCTACCCAAGTCTGACACATTTCCTTATACACCTCTGAATATCTCTACACTTGTAAGTCCTTAGCTCTGTCTGAATCAAAGCTGGCAGTGGAAGCAGTTGGCACTTAGGCCCAGTCTCCAGTACACACCCACTACCTTGCGAATGTTTTTCCCACTTAGCAATTGAACAAAATGTAATTTAGAACACTGCTATACTGGATTGCGCCCCCCGACTACGTGAAGATATGTCCAGTGATGTTGGTGGAAACGCACAGAAACTATATCTGCAATGCAGCGGTTGAGGTTGCCCTTGTCATCTTTGATGGTGATTGGTCTATCTTCCTTGATCCTCTCCATGGCTAGTGGGCAGTCAAGCTAGAAGACAACACGACAAGGGACGAAGGGAGGTAAATGTTATCTCAATGTTTAATGTGATGCTGAGTTAGCATATGCTGTAGATTTCGGTGAGAGAGGTGGGCATACTGTGTTTCCCACCACTATATTCCAAGCCAGGCCAGTACTGAGAATGTTTAAAACCACTTATTTTGTGTGGGAATAGTATTCTACTGTCTTACTATTGATTATGCAAAATAGAAATTAAATAATGATTTGTTTGTGCCATCAAATGGGCATATAACCTGGTGGTTCAGTTAACCTTTATCGGCACAATGCCTACTGTTGTATGTGTGCTACTCTAAAGTGCTATTCATTGGTACAGTAAAGCAATGAAAGGAATCAGAGCACAAAATGACATGTTCTACAGACTGTCTACTACCACGGAGGCCATATTAACAGGTAAAATGGCTCATTTACCTACCTACCTAAATATATCACTCACCCTGTATTTCCTGCAAAATTCATCAATAGAGCCCACATCAGAGCCCTGGACCTGTTTGAAAGCAGCCTTATACTGAACTAGAAGTCTGGAACAGGAAGCAGTGTATCTGAAAGGGATTAAGCATGAACATAACCACATGCAAATCACACACACACAAATGTAATCCAACATTCAACTATAACTCACTCATTGGGAGTGACACAGTCTTTGATGTAAGCTTTCTCAAGGGCCTGCAGGGTCTTGACAACAGCAAACAACTCTGCCATGTTGTCAAACCTATGGAAACATGCTTAATAATGACAATAAAAAATATTTAGGCTTTTCATGCATTTAGAGTCATTGACTGTACACATACTTTTCTCGTTCTCTTGCATTTTTGTATAATTTCACTTCCTGGGGAAAAACAGACAGATACACTTTAAAACAATTAAAAAAAATCTGAATAAAATATAACTGTATTATATAACTGTATTATATATACATATTATATATACACATATTAATAGAAGTATGCAAAACATTTTACAGTCATAATTAATGAAAATATGTGTCTAAATTACCTCATATAATTCAGGTTTGTTAGCTGGGGCTGTAGATAAAATTAAACAGTACATTAAAAAAGTGAAGACCACATTTACTCAGTTAATTTAGATGCCTGAAGTCTGTATGAATTGTACGCCTTGAATAAACTATTTACTAAGGCCATACTTATTTCATAATCTATTAACAAACATAACTGCCTTATTACCTCCTATTCCCCCTGAGACTGGTATTCCATGGAACATGACAGGGGCTGGTGGATCTGAGAAAGATTCATTTCAATTAGGCCATTAACTATGTTACTATTATGTAACTATGTAACTTAGCAATGTAAAGAAAAACATAAATACTGTATACAAACTGCAAAAAGATTATTTGATTGTTGTTTGATTACAGTGCATAAAGAGAACAAACACTGTATTTGAAAAACTATGGAAGTTTTACAATTTTAGCTGGCTTCTGCCACACAAAAGATTATGCGGGCTCAGGGAAGAGTTGTGATAAAGACAAGGAGGAATTACTCAGAAGAAACAGTGTGTATCAGCCTTCAATGTAAGGACAAATCTAAATTCGAGTACTGGACAGAACACATAATTTAAATGTTATGTTTAGAAACAATTCACTTTGACAAGACAAGTATTTCACGTTTACTTTGTCCTATAAATATATCTCAATTACAATTGGAGTGAAGGGTAACAAAGGTAGCAATTTAAACAACTTGCCTTATGTTTTATAGGCTAGTGACTTTGACTAAGTTAGACATTAGAGTAAGTATTTCACAAACTGTTAAAACCGCGACGACACCACAACGGGAAGTACATCAATAAAATATGATGTAATGCGAAATCATACTAGATTGGGAGTTGATCTCACAATAATACATAGTGAAAGACTACCGTAGTAGAAGCTTTTAGGAAAGTTACCGTACAAGATGTTGCTCTCAGAATTGGAAAGTCGTCGATTATGGTTAAAAGGCATACACAAGTACAACAAAAGAACGCCCTAAGTGTATATTATGAATAGTATATACGACTCATCCATCTTCTCGTCAGCTGTTAACTACGTTAGCATGTAGCTAAATTATGCTAGCTCGCTAAACTATATCACACAAATATGGCAGAATTACTTGTTCAAAAACTCTAATTTATCCTATGGGGAAACCAAACTCACAAAAATGATAATAAAAACGACACAGAGCAGCAGATAAACAAACGAACCTTATAAATGTAACTCACACCAAACTCTTCCGCAATTTGCAGTGACGACAGTGTAAGCACACCCTCTGCAAGGACCCTCTGACGCCCTCAAGTTGCCTGTCGTTTTGCAGACAAACAAAATACTATATCTGATGATAATGTACGAAAGACGATCTCGGAAATATTAATATTTAGTCGTTTTCTTCCACTTTATATTTCGATCCCCATATTATAGCAAATCCCGGATTACCATAATTTGCATTTGCATTTAAATAATGTATTACTACGTCATCTGGTAAATCCGGCGGGCGGCTCAAAATAAGTCAGTAGAAAACCTCCGAAGAAAACCGCCTGTTAAAGAAAGATACATGTGAGTAAATCAGCATTACAATGTATCAAGAACAAGTTCGTTGATTTTACGACAAGCGACGATCTCACATTTCGCAAGGTAAACAACCAAAACAGTATTTATGGTACCGTAGGCCTACAGCTACTAAATATAACCCTCTCTGACATGATCCGTAGACTGTCCTGATAACCAAATTTAGCATGTTCGTTTTGTTTCACTATGAATTTATATATTGCTATAAATTAGCATTAACAAATGCAATCATGTTATTTCAGTTAGTATGGTATATTGAATCCAGGAGTTTGACAACTTTTAATTTAAAGTTGACATACAATGCGCATTTAAATGTTTTTAACAACGTTTAAAAATATGAATTCATATGTATGCTAATTAATACAATTACTTATCAAAAGTTTCTTGATGTTCTTTGCAGTCTTTTGCAGCCATGAAGACAGCTAAATCTGCACTGCAGGCCTGTGCACAAGAGGAATGTGGCGTATGGTTGGACACTGTTCAACTTAAAGGAAAAGCTAAACAGGTAATTGTGGAAGTGCATTGTAAACGTATTAACTTTCCTAAAACGTAGAATAATAAGCCTGCATTAAACTGTCTGTTTTATGTTTTAGAAGAAACGTGCCCGTCCCATTTCTAAACTACTTAACCCATTGGCTAATGGAGAAGGATACAGTTTGAGTGTGGCACTCAACTTCACTCAGACTAAACTCCAAATGCCAAAAACCAAACAAAGCTCTATATCCTCCTTCTTTGCACCACGACGCAGTGGTAAGCACAGATACATTTTGTCAATAATAACAACATGTATTAAGACTGCAGTAAAACTAATAGCACTGAAATATCATATACGTTCTTCCTCAAACAGTTCTTCATAAAATGTCTACGTCATCTGAAGAAATAAACAAGGTTGTAGTAGAATACTCTGCATCTACATCTTCTACTTCATCTACTACAACAAAATGTGCCTCCCCTGCACCCACACTCATTGCATTTGGGACAAAACAACAACACGATCCAGATCTTCAGCTCAATTACTCAGGCCCACACAACACAGAGGAGGTCCTAGCCAGATCTTCTCATACTGGTGTAAGGCAAGGACCTGCAGGTTATAAGCAGAAATGTGAAGGCACTGCCAGCAAGTATAACCATGAAGAAAGAGACACAACACCTTTATTCAGCATTAACTATGAATCTGAAGAAGATGAAGCTGTGAAGGAGCCTGAAAGAAAGAGGAGAATCACAGAAGCGCTTTCGTGCATGGTTAAAAGTGTCCCTCTTGGAGATCAGTGCAAGGATCAGCAAATTAACTGTGACTGCTCACAAAGCAATCAGAACCTATCTGAATATAGAGAGAGTCAGTGGGATTCGATCACCCAGGATTACCAGAGTACGAGAGTTAACTTAAGTGACCAGGACCACCCAGTATTAAAACCGGATCAAGAGAGAGAGGTGGCTTTCATTGAAACCTTGCAAACAGAGGCTGGTTTTGGAAGTTGGCTGGCAGTAGAAAGAACCTCTACCCAGAAACCATTGCAGCACAATACCACATCTCAGGTAGTCGAGGAGAAAGGGAACAATGTATTTGTTCCCACATCCACGTATGAGTGTTCATTAAATTACAAATGTGCAGAATCAAATATGGTGTTGCCTCAAAATCACATTCCCCTGCAAAAAGAGCTCCACAATTCATATCGTGTCAGTCAAACCAAATCAAATGACTTTCCTCTGAAGATGGGGGCCGTACGGCGAACAAGCAGTGCTGTTGAAGAGGATAGTTTGGCCTTGTTGTTCACTCAGGACTCACAAGGGTTCAAGGTGATTGCTCACCGTGGTCTGTTAGCAAGGAGTCCACTTAAAGATCAGACAAATGTAGGAAGCAGAAAGGAAAACAGAAGTGTACCTTGTAAAAGCTTTTCCGACTATGAAGATGAGGAAATTCTCTTCACTCAAGACTCGCAGGGAAATATGGTCATCAAACACTAGGAGGATGTTTCGTACTACAAAATGAGTGTGTTGGTTTATTATAGACATTATTTATTTAGTATTTTAAGATATTGTGAAATATTTTCTTTCACACTTAAATGTTCAAATGCAAGGGAGTCCAGTCTTTTGCATTTTAGATCACTATTAACCTATTAGTACTCTTGTTCAAAACTAATTACTTTTTTCTATATCCTGTTCCCACAGCTGTATGTGTCTATTTGATTAAACGATTTCTATGATTATAGCACTGAAAATGCAGAGTCAAAGGAAAGTGTTTATTAAAAATAATAAATAAATAGCCTAAACACTACATAATTTTCAGTTGAATTTAAAGTTATTAAAACTAGTTGTGTATTCTACTAATGTGCATTACTGTATGTCCATCTTACAGCACTACCATATTGGATGGTCACAATAAATATTAATTTGTATTTCATTTTAAATTAAGGCATTTAAGCACATTATTTGATACAGCATTATAATTACCCCCTTAGAATGAGATACAGACTAGATAATCAGTATTACGTTAGATTTGAGACAAATTTGATTGCTTAAAACATTAATCATATTTGTATCTGTCTGTTATTGTATAATTACAGGCCATAAAAGCACAGAGGAAACATGTTTACATATTGTACTGCAATAACAAAATACAACAGCTTTAATGACTAAATGTATTTGGCCACCAAAAATGTGTGTTACCATATCCTATGATGTGTTCATTAATGTCCAGCTGACTGTATGTTAAAGATTAACAAAATCCAGGCCATATTTCAAAGTCCATTAAAGTGATTTTTCAACAATTGAAAAAATAGTAAAAATATTCAGAATTTTGCATGAGATTAATAATAGCCAGTATTTATATATACCTACATTAATGCTTACTGTATATTGCTATGGCACGCACATCATATTAGCTATATATAATAAAAGGTGTATTGTTTCTAAACTATCCCTTTTATTCCCAATGAAAAACACCGAAATAACAATTAAAAACCTGACAAATTCAGCATAGTGTCTTTACAGTGCCTTTGTAGATAAAAGAGCACCAACATGATCCTTACAATCTCTGGTTCAAAGTGCTATACACAACTTGTAGTGCTACAATTAATAAGCCAATTATTAACTGACTAATAATCCTTTTCCACTGATCTGTGAATTATACACAGTTGTGTTGTCTTTGACTTGAAGGAATTGTAACATAAGTAGTACAATGTAGGTAGAGTGGTGAGACAACAAAATTAGTCTGATGGTGATGAAGATGATACATCGCTCAGCCAGCAATCTCTGTCGGCTCTGTCACTAGTTTGGAGCCGTCCCAAACTGTCTTGAACTGCTCCGGGACAGGAAATTCTTTCTGTAAAAAATAAAAAAAATTATAAGAACAATACAAACATAAATTATGACTCTTGACTACTTGCTTCTTGCATAGTAACCATATTAATACAAACATACATTATGACACTTGACAACTTGCTGCTTGCATAGTAACCATATTAATACAAACATACATTATGACTCTTGACTACTTGCTGCTTGCATAGTAACCATGTACTGTATACATACACATTACTCTCATATCTACGTGTCTACTACACACTCACATAGTCGTCTCCTTCTGGTATCATGATGTTCATCTCAGAGCTCTTGGCACTGACAATGTCACAGTCCAGAGAATCCTTACTCAAATAGACCTGGCAGCCCTCTGTCTTGTTGATGGAGATTGTAGGCACTTTACCCAGTACCTAACAAAGGGTGTATCACATGCTATTAGTATTTGGTCATGCTAATCAATCTAGCAAACTAGCAAACTAGCAAACCAGAATACGTTAAAATAAATGTTTAGAAGCCATTATAGAATTTAGTCCAGTCCGTCGTTTAGGGAAAATTGTTTGTTCAAAGCAAAGTACAAATTATTGTAGCTGCACAATAAATATTACATTACTTTTTCAAGCAACCAATAATAATGAATGCAACACAATATTGTTGCTCCTACAACCAACCAAATGTCTGTAAAGATATACTGCATAGACATTTGAAAGCAAGCAGCTAAAATACAACTGTATAATCAATCCTTCCTAGACATGGCCCACAACAACTATTAAAACAGATACTTTAAAATAGTTGAAGTATAGTTGCACCTGTAACTGCACAGCCTTAGAGTTGATGATCTCCACAATGCCGACCACATTCTCAAACACCAGACCCAGCTTCTTACAGTTGTCTATGGAGATCGACAGCACATATTTGTTGTAAAATATTTTTAGTGTTCCTCAAAACAATGTATACTCTCTTCCCTGCTGCCATATAAGTAACTCACCAATGATAATGGAGTTGATTTTGCCCTTGATCTGTACCGTTGAGTTGTTACAACTGAAGATGTATGCAACCTGCTTAAGTTCAGTTTCTTCGATCACCAGGTCATGTTTTTGCTCAAAGTTCTCCTGCAGCACACAGCCAGATAAGAAAGATAAGAAAGCATAATATGTCAGTAGATCTCTACCTGAATCGTTATAGTTGTGGACAGATAATTGACTTGACTAGAGAAAACTGATTTGGTTCAACTGCAAAAGGGGCCACCCTTTCTCTAAAAAAACACAATGACGTTCAAGTCATTTTCAACCTACCACTCTCCATTTCTTTCCCTCCAGCTCCAGTAGAGGCGGTCTTTTCTGGGGGAGTGCTTTAGCCACTGAGGTCCTGCCCGTAGTTGATGACGAATGCTGAGCTCCTTCCTGGGAGCGCAAGGTGGGGTTCTTATGGGTCTTTAGGTCATCGGACACATGCTTCAGACCTGGAGACGGATACGCATGCCAGTGTGGTCAACGATACCCCTGCTCGTGCCACACAAGCTAATGAACGATACCCCCGCTCGTACCACACAAGCTAATGAATGATACCCCTGCTCGTGCCACACAAGCTAATTTGTTTTCACATACCCACCTTTAATGATGTCCATGCCCTGGTTGAGCTGAGCAAACAGGGCAGAGTGAGGGGCGCGGCTGCCATCTGCCCGGGGGTCATCATCCATGAAGCCCGGCGGGGGGCCGGGGGGAGGAGGTGGGGGCGGAGGAGGAGTACTTGGCGCGGGGTCGAAGAGACTCGCAGGAGCAACTGGACCCTTTGGGATGATGGGAGTGTTAGATAGCATGATTGCATCTTCAGACTGCATTATCGCCATGACCAACAGACCGATGCGGCCTCATCTCTTGTCTGCAATGGCCGGAAAAAGATGTTATACTGTGAGGGGGCTTCCAAAGGAAATGTGTAGTTTCACACACCTGCCAGCAGAGGGAGTAGTGGACAGCAAAAACATCACCACATTGCATTTTACACAGGTCCGTTTTCATTGGGAGTTTGCCCTTAGTCAATCAGAGGGCAAGGTTCTTAATTGCAGTATAAAATGTATACACACAATTGCATGGGCATAGACTTCGTTTGAACAATGGAGGAGGGGGGGGGTATATAAAGCGAGGGTTATGTGGGTCCTCCCCCAGAAAAGTAAGAGAATCAAATACTTTGTATTCTGTATTCTGTTGAATTCTTATGGAACCATTTGTGCAGTAATTGTTATCAAACTATGTATTTCTACAATTCTCTGGTAGGCATGGGCCTATTTCATATTTTCCAACATAGGCCTGATTTAACCTAGTCTTACACTATGTTCTCTTTTCTTTGGGGTAAATAAATATGCATGTGACATATTCATGTCAATGGTCAATTCATTCATTTAAATTAATGTATTAACCCCTGGACTTCAATAGCTCATATGCTCATGTTCAAATAGTTGACTTAAAACAATAATAGTCTACTACACATTTTTGGCAACATTTTGGACATAACCTATACTCTACCGCTGGGCGGCCCCAGTGCGTCTATCATGTTTTTATTGTGAGGGACAAATACATTTTTTCTAAATATTGTGGGATACTCTATCCCCCCTGGAATCTTATGCACAAGTCTATGATTACAGATCGATAAATAGTCTTGAATTAATTTGACTCAAGAGTGGCTCTAAATTTAAATCGACAAAACACACAACCAGACACACACTTGCAAATTTAATATTTTACTCTCTTCTATCCAAACCATACAATTGTTTATGGACTCTACATTAATTGAGGGACTGTGGACAGATTAACAACTGGAGAGACAACTGGAGAAAACACACACGTTTCCCTGTCTGCCAACACAGCTGCCTGACCCAGTCACACACACCTATCACAGAAGTTCAGAGACCTGAACTGTCACATTACGCGCTTTAGGCTACAGCTGACGCTAGTTGACCTTTGACACCAGACCCACGTGTGGCACTGCTGAACAACACTGGCCTGTTATACTAAATAGCTCTGCACATACCACTATCTTATGTCTGGTGGAGTGGTTAAAGCACTTGTGTGTGCGTGTGTGCGTGTGTGTGCCAGTGTGTGTGCGTGTGCCAGCGTGTGTGTGCGTGTGCATGTGCGTGCGCGTGCTCCTGTGTGTGTGTGTGTGTTTAGCCACAACCATATGTTTAATGTGATTGAATGTATCACTAAGCCTTATCTGAACAGCAGCTGACAGCTTAGTTTGAGTCGGGACAGACCTTGTAGTTTAAGTTACTCTACAGGGTATGAGCAAGTGTGTGTGTGTGTGTGTGTGTGCGCGTGTGTACACAGGCCTTTTGTTTCTTGTCTGAAGAAAACCTCCATTCAAGTTGAGCCTGTGGGCCACCTGTTAACGCCAGACACTGTTCTTGTACACACACTGCATCCCTCACGCACACTTCACCTCTGTGGCCTGACAGCAGGGTAACAGCTGACACACACAGCGGCCAGGGAGTCTTATGTTTCCCCAAGCCCCCCTTTCATATAGAAAAGAGCACACACAACGAGTCATACATACATACATCCATAGATACAGTGTTTGAGCAGCACATTGAACACTAAAACGTTATATTTTGTGCTTAACATTATGCACAGTACGTCCGAATGGAGACTCGGGAGAAGAGAGTAGAGCCCTCACAAGTAAATACATGAACAGGACTTAATGAACAGTACGTAATTAAAGGCAGGGTAAGTCATTCTTGCTAACGTTGAGCTCAAATCAAAACAGTATAGCTCCGCTGTCCTCCGTGGTGGCACACCGCAAAGCATAGTGCTACGGCTTTGTTGATATGAGCGCTGTTCACCACTTTGTTTATGTTACTATTTACGGAGCCAGGGTTGTGTACAACTATAAGAAAAACATTTCAATCGCTGACAAACTGTCACCAAGCCCTCTCTAGTGTCCAAACCGCCAGCTCGGGGTGGGCGTGTCTTATGCCAGCAACAACCAAAACTGGTGTAAGATCTACAGTAAAATTTGTCAACTCAAAAGTGTGCATTCCCTCAACAAACAAATTGAAGAAAAAAACATTCTGGAGGGAGTTTGTATAAATACTTAGCTTTTGTCAAGTATAAACTATTACACTATAGACCGTGAACAGGTACTAGTTAACAGCGAGGGATTTTAAGATAGCTATCGCCATCGGTATTCGCCAAACTCCGTCACCAACGGCTTGCTGAAAATTTGCATGGAGTTGAAAAGTTCTCACCTGACGCCGAGAAATGCTGTCGCCCGTTCGAAATGAATTGGAATGTTCCTCTTTGCGAGCTGAACACGTCGGCGGTGTGAATGCAGTATAACATTTAGCTTGCCAGAGCTGACTTTACCATTAATGTTGCACTGTTGAAGTAGCATTGGGTGGCCAGCTCTGATGCTGCTGTGGCTGTACTGCCTAGCTCCTATATAGCTGTGAGCCACAGAACAATGTAAAAAGGTGTGAGCTTGTAAAAATGTGTGTTATCCAGGAAATTGCCCAAATTAATCTACATTATCGAGTGAGATGATAACAATACTACTACTAATAATATATAAAATATACTAATTATTATGACCACCCTAATGTCTTCTACGCAATGAGTTTAGAGTTGAAAGTCTGTGACTAGAGTCCATAAACAGTTTGTGCAGGAGAAGTGTATAGGCCTGGACAGACGTCTGCAGGGAACAGTCACTGGGGAGCAAATCATCCACTCATTCATGCTTTCTGGCCTGCTTTATGGCCTGCTCCATAACTAAAAATGGAAGTTCTGAGGTAAAAATATCGAGTCCTGTGAACGGAAAAGAAATGAAAACAACATGGAAAGAAAAGTTGCCAAAGTCGTAAAGACCATTATGATGTCTTACACACATAATATATACTGTATGCTTTCAGGGGATTTTACCACGGAAGGAGAGGAAGATACATTATATTAGCTATAAGAAGATATATTATACTGTAGATGCTAGATAAGAAGTATTTCATGTATTTATAACACCGTTACATAAGGTCAAATTCATTTTAATCTTCTCTGTATGAATTAGCACGTGTGTATTTAACATCCCATACTGTGTGTGCGTGCGTGCGTGTGTGTGCGTGCGTACGTATCCACTCCAGGTTCAGCAATGTGTGCGTGTTGGTAGACAGTGTTGCAGTACTCACAGCCTTGTTCCACACCAGGCCGGTGGTGTGGTGCTCCTTGATGAAGCCCTGCATCTCCGTCCAGATGGACAGATAGGAGCGCACCCAGTTCACATGGCGTCTGTCACTGGGAGGGGTGGGAAGTGTGTGTCACTGGCCATTTTAGAGCTAGTTTGATTAGTACAAATATTAAATACAATATATTTCACCCTTTATGATGCCTCTATTGTAAGGTTCAATTTACCTGTCCTTGAAGTCCTTCAGCACTCTGTTGGTGTAGAAGATGGCTGCATCGTTCATCTCCTTCACATAGGGTCCTGGCTTCTGGCACTGATGTACAGACAGAAACATAGACCGACAATGTCTGTCTGTGTGAAGTTTGAAAATAGTTGAAAAACGCTCATAAACCATTTTTTCATTAAATGTACCGTAATTTCACACATCCAACTAGGTCTTATTTACTGTGCACAAGTATTAAGGAGCAGGTCCGTGTCATGGTGCTTGCCGGTAGGACATGATACTCATCTTCTTTTGAAAGCAAACAGGCGTGTAGTAGTAAAGGTAAAGTCTTTGAATTTGGGCTGATAAGTGGCTTGATGACAGAATTGTTTTACAAAAGCCAGAAAAACGTCCAACACTTGCATTAGAGTTGTGGATGGGCTTTGATCCTAATCCTAATGATGTTCATCTCCAATTACTGGAAAGTGCTTTGTTTTATGATGTAGGCCTAACGCATAAACAGGGAAATATGGAGGTTGAATGTTGGGGTGAAGAAGGATGAAATATTTATTTTGTTTGCATAGTGTGTGTGCATTATCTCATAATCAAATTCTTCAGTTTGAGTTTATTTGAAACAGTTTTTTTTGTTACAACAATATTATTCCGAAATGTTTAGTTTAAATGTTTCCTTTGTGTTTTAAATATCAGTTAAACTAGCTAAACCAGTTCCAAGCAGTGTTCTCCCTCCTTCACACACAGTAATCACTTTACGGTAGTAAATGCCTTGTGTGTATCTATAGCTGACGTGCTCACCACGGCGACCCAGCCCAGAGCTGGGATGCTCTCACTGACAGCAGACAGGTGGTTGAAGAGGCTGCTCCCGCGGTTCCGCTCGCGATAGTTCTGGATCTCCTGGATGTGCTCAGAGATGGGCTTCAAAAGGTCAGCCACCTCTGTCTGGTGACGGTGTCACATGGAGCATAAGAATAAAATAAAATACATATAAAATATATAGATACATGTTAGAAGATTTTAAGAAACGTGGTTAAAGAATGTAATATTAAATGGTGCTTTTTATATTAAAAGTAAAAAATACAAACGTTTAAAACATATATAGCCAATCAACAGATAATCTCACTTCAGTTACTGTTTATCCTTCCTACAGTAGCCAGCCCGCTGTGCCAACTAGCTGTTCTAATCTGCTAAAAAACTATTAACACTTTTGTTTAAGCGGGAAACCTTCATATCCCAGTTATACTGTAGCTTTATTCCCAGCTCTCTCTCTCTCTCTCACTCTCTCTCTCTCTGTCTCTCTCTCTCTCTCTCTCACTCTCTCTCTCTCTCTCGCTCTCTCTTTCTCTCTCTCTCGCTCTCTCTCTCTCTCTTTCTCTCTCTCTCTATCTTTCTCTCGCTCTCTCTCTTTCTCTCTCTCTCTCTTTCTCTCTCTCGCTCTCTCGCTCTCTCTCTCTCTCTCTCGATCTCTCTCTCTATCTCTCACTCTCTCACTCTCTCTCTCTCTCACTCTCTCT
>JAODUK010085656.1:0-14791 GCA_027564635.1 Typhlichthys eigenmanni
ACATGCTCACGAAACCTTCTCTTTCTAATCAACACAGGGATGCTGGGCCCGAGCTTGTAGTCAAAATATTTGGCATTAATATTATCATAATGGCAGGGACCCAATGTTCACACGTACCTACATCCACACAGAAATACGCTGGTTCATTAAGTGTCAGTGTTCCAAGTTAATGTGTAACAAATAAAGGGTTATTGTGTACCCACAAACAATTATATTCTCTCACACACACACATGCATGCACGCACGCACACACACACACACACACGCGCCCACACACGCACACGCAAACACACACGCACACACACGCAAACACACACACGCTCTTAATGTACACTAATAAAGAAGCTCAAATTAGTGTTTGTGAATCATAACAGTGTTGAATCAGCGCCCCCTAGTGTGATTAAGAATGCAACATGTGTGGTGAGTGTCTCTTCCTGTGTGGTTTATAGAGTCCAAGAGCTGGCTGCTTCATCAAAATTGATCCAGCTCTGGTGCTGATTAAAGTGGAGCAGCTTGTGCTGTTGAGTAGAGCTGGCCAATGAAGGGTGCTTTCTATCTGAGGGCAGAAGGCCATCTTCAACAGGCTGCAGCAGCTCCTATCTGATACTGCACACTCTGTTTGCCGACTGTGTTTGTCAGTTAGAGCGGGATACAGATGTTAGACAGAGGCGGTGAGTAGGGAATAGCTGTTGCAAACCACTGTTACTTCAGGAGATGATCATTTACAGTATATTTGGTTGACTAACACTAACTTTCAGCCTATTCAGTATGGACACTAAACTCTCACTTGAGTTGAAGGTATACCTATCACTGAAGACAAGTATTTTCACTCTGGGTTAGAATAATCAATTTGCAATTCTATGGAACAGTGGCTAGTCTTTAAGTGGGGGCAGGACTACAGCTATATTTCTACTATTCATTATTTGGCTTCTGAAATGTTTATGGCCCAGTTGTGTTAAAATCTGCTGTGAAATACATATTACAATTACTGTAATTAAAGTTCCATACTGTAGATTGAAACAACAATCAAATCTCACACTGGTATTGAAGTGTAGTTTTGGCTCTGTGTTTACTGCAGATACGTACAATTTGTATATAAACTGTCAATATTGTTTTCAACTTTGGATGTTGTTAATATTTGTCTTTGCATCACACAGGTTAAAGTCTCTGCTAACAAGGTTGGAAGCGCGTTGGCCATTAAAAGTCACTGCAGCTGGTTGTCTCATTAGCAGAGAGAGAGAGAGAGAGAGAGAGAGAGAGAGGTGGCAAAAATGGGGCAAAGCAAATTCCAGCAGTTCCAGGAAGTTATATTATCAAATATAAAATGGCCAGACACAAATACGGCTACCTCACCACCACTCTGACTGTTTTAAACCACTAATGAGGTTTAATTTGTCAATGGAATATAGAAAAGCCTGCTAGTCACAATCAAGTCACAACAATAGCAACATAACTCGGTTGTCCGAGTTATGCTTTGTACAGTGGCAAAATGTGTATAATAACGATTGTTTGTGCTTTTATTCTATTCAATATACTGTACAATATAGTGTGTTTTAATGGCTGCAATTTACTGATTATACATTTATACAGTATAAAGATGGCAAGATGACCTGAAATTATATAAAATAAAAAAAGAAGATTTTCAAGGCTTAAAAATATATATGGGACGGAATGCCTTTCATTCTTAGTAAAAGGTCTGTGTTTTACGTGTGCATGTGCACTATTTGGCAGTATTGATATGCTTGTAAAAGTTGTATTATTTGAACATATGGTACAACTGAAACAGACACTGTACTGTAGTCTCAGCCGTGAAATATTATCTGTGCTAGTGCTTTTGTATGTGTCCAGTTTTGTGTGTAAAAATGTGGTCGGCGGCGTTCATACATATAGGCGTTGTTGTCAGGCAGCTTATGCCGACGTAACGGCTTATCTTGGAGATCTGCAATCAATTAAATGCTTATTATCTGTCTCACTGTGGCTGTTAAACATATCCTATAGGCACACAAATGAGCTTTCGCAGGAGCAAACCTGATAAATTGACTGCATTTATAAAGTGCATTTCTAACCTTCAGGTCACTCGAAGTGCTCTACACGATTGCCTCACATTCATCAATTCACACATACAGAATACATTTTAGGCTTGTTAGTTATGTTATTATATTTAGGTAAATTAGAAGAAAGATTTGCAATTAAATAAAGGGAATGAAATAAGGTGGTGTAAGTGTGACATGGGAGAACACAAAGGATCTTTATTAGTCATTTATGATTAAATTACGCCTGTGCACCTTTTCATAACGGGGTCATTCATTTGAATCTTGCATAAACAACATCCGTTTTCATCCAATAGACTAACTCTGTGGCGCACGTGACATCATCACTGATACTCTGATATTTACATAATGGAAATATTGTCAGGTGCTCAATAGTGGACGTGCCCACTTGTAAAGCGCACAGCAGTATTTTGTCTATAACTTCATGCTTATGGGGAAATAATAGTATGAGTTAGTGGGCGTGCACTACGATGCATTCCTCCATTAATAAAAAACAAACAGAAAGCAGCTGGAGATAACAACAGGCCATGGCCTCAAACAGGTCCTGTGTGTTCAGTGTATTACAAAGTATCGCTTGCTTAAGATGTGTAGTCGAAAATACACCGAACACGATTCTTTAGTCATTGGAGGGAAACCAAATACCCATTTCAGGTCTCCCTCGATGCTCTAAAAGTGGCAGGTGTTTTCCAAACCTGGATTGTTGACAGTGAAAGCATTGTGAGACGGGTTGATTCACACCACAGGATGTAATGGTGAGTTTGAAATCAATGGCAAGGCACCTCTTTGAGTTGCCGGAGACAGACTTTATTTATTGTGAATGGGTCATATAGAGGGAACGCTTCTTCTCAAGCATTGTGTCACCGTTTGATCTGTAAAGGGCAGAACACCTCCTGGCGTATGCGTGTCATATTGTCGGTATATCACTAAGATGACTGCCATGAAATTTGACGCAAAAATTTCCACAACAAAAGCGAGTCATAAATTGTGGCGGAATGTGTATCACAATTGTCCCTGCAGAGTCTTGACCTAAATGACATACCCTGGTAGACCTTGATATTATATTATAGCCTTCATCTATAATACAGTACGTTAACACACCATGTCAACGTTAGCACCTTAACCTAAGTGTGGCTTGTGTAAACGAACAGAAACACCTTGCATATTTGTTCCTATGAAAATCACACAACTCCCACATGACTTCATTGAGTCTTCTGATGGACTGCTAACGTCTGTCTGCGTGTTATGCCTAACAGTCTGAGTATGTGTGTGGGTGAGTAGAGCCAGACCCATATGTTACACATTATCTGTCAGCTGCTACATTGTGTTTGACCATGCGCTCACTTCAGCCATTTCAATTACATGGGCCGCGAACATTGATCTCCATGTTTTTCTGTAAAAATACGTCAGACGTTGAACCACGGCACCTTTTCTTGTAAATCACATCACTTAACCTGCATCAGCAGTGGCAGCTGCAAATACTCGTGGCACTAGCCTGTATGCTAACAATAAACACATATATTAAAGGAACTGTGTATGATTGTCTGCCACTAGATGTCACACTAAGCACTACAATCTCAGACCAAAGCAAATTATCCACACACACACACACACACACACACACAAACATGCACTAACCTGCGTTGGACCAGCTATGAAAACAGAACAGAGACGTGGGGACTACAACCACATAACTATTACACCACAATGACTCCTAATATCTTTATACAGAAAGAAAATAGTTGTTTGCTGTTGTATTATGTGGAGTCAGCAATCGTAAGCTAATTCAAGTTTTGTCCAATCCGTTGAATATCTACTAACTAGACCCGTTCGTTATGAGTGTGCGCTGAACAAATATCTTGGTGTTTCTGCACATTTGTGACCCTGTAAATGTGAATACAAACAAGTGGTGCAGACCGCACCAACACTATCCCAGCCACGGCAATGTGTTTCAGAGCTTGGCAGAGCGTCTGTGAGAGCACCATATGGCATTGAAGGGAGAGTTGTTTTTGGTTTGATAGAATTCAAATGACAACAATCTTTCTCCAGAATCCCAGACTCCATCTTTAAAGTTTAAAATACCATATTGTACAATCTTTAAGCATGCTACTGTATAAAGAATAGTATTGATTTATGTATTTTTTTCCCACACCCTTCACATAAGACAGTTAGCTTTCTTTCTTGTAATCTCATGTGTTGATAGAAAATGGATTAAATTGGAATGTGGTTTGGACTTTGCAAGGTGACTCATTAAGATGTGTCTGTGTGTCTGTGGGCCCCTTAGCCTCTATGACATCCTGAGACAGACATTTTTACACACACACACTCACGTGCACAATCGTGGCAAAAATCAAGACCTGTTTGAGTATAATCTGTTTGTGTGCACATGCATGAGTACTCTGTGTGTGTGTGTGTGTGTGTGTGTGTGTGTGTGTGTGTGTGCATGTAGCCATTAAGATATGTCAGACTGACACTTTGCCTTTGTGAGCGCCTGATCCTCTTTTAAGGTGGAGTAAGTCAATCTGGGGAAAGATGGTTGATATTTGAACTTGATCAAAACAACACCTCTTTCTTCAATGCCATAGGGTGATCCCGCAGAAACTCCGCCCCCTAATTTGGACACGCATTACCAAGGCCGGGATAGTGTTGTGTAGTGCGGTCTGCACCACTTTGTTTATAAATCCCATGAAAACACCTGATTTTCTTTTCAGCGTGTGCAAACAGCTCGTGGAGAATGAGGAGGAATTCATTGAATTTGACAAAATGCATTATCTTAACATTGCTGGCTCCACCTTTAAAGACTCACTATCTTTCCAGCTTTCCGTGTGTCTGTCACACACACGCACACGCACACACATTGCTAGTGTGGAGTGGAGTGGAGCTGTTAGTGTGAGAGTGAGGGGCCTGTTGTTGTGTGTGTACTGGTATGCGGTTGGCTTTCTAAAGCCCCACCAGTGTAGCCAGGGGCCGTGGGGCAGGGCCTATCTCAAGCCCCCTGTTTATTCCACGTGAGCTACGTCTGGAATGTGAAAGTAGTGAGCAGGGTCACCTGACTCTCCCAAGCCCACTCTTCCCCCGTCGAGGTGTTGCGTTCATTCTCAAGGTGCAATGGAAGCCGATGAAGGGAAAGATTGTTCACTTGAGGAAGGTAATGAACTTTCAACAACAAGCAGATAGGAAATACATAAACCAAGTTAACTTAGCTCCTTGGGAGGGGGGGGGGGGGTTCTATTTTCTACACCATGCGTAACTTTGTTAGCTGTGAGGGAAAGTTTGAGAGTTAAAAATAGATCTTGGACGTACATGAGACATGCTTAACTTGAGCAGGGCTGGTTTGAAGTGCTGGTGCTTTAAGGGGTTATATCTTTGGCGACATTTCTTACCCTTGGCTTGCTGTGTTCCTAGAGACATTAGGGCACTATACGCTTAACTGATCCAGCCCGACTAAGGGAGATTTAGTGTTTTGAGCAGAAGTGGCTGTAAAAGCACTATTTCCTGTTACATAGCCTAATTGTCATATGCTTGTTTGAGTGACTTGCCATTATGGATCGGCATTTAAAATATAGAGTTTAGTGTCACAATGGGTAAATGATGTGCCTTACATCATTACTGCTAATGAGAATGCTCTTTGGAAAATACACTTTTGTTCTATAGTATTGTTTGTTTGTTTTTGCATTGGTTAGATGTGTTGAAGACACAGTAGTGCTGCTTCTGTCTTTGCCTTTGAGAGGAAAGCAAGAATAATCTTTGTGTTTTTTGTCTCTGAATTACAGCATGCTTTTAAGCTTGCAAAGACAAATTGACAAACAGCGCAGAAACCACCCACAGAATTGAACAAATAATATGAAATATCCTCTCTCTGGAGTCTTTGACCTAACAACAGCCAAACTCCATAGTGGGAGGAAAATGCACTTTATTTTTCAATATTAGGCCTACCCCTGCAAAGGCACATGGCTGTACCTGGTGCCTGCAAAACAAGACAGCAGATCAGCTTGCTTTTATTATTCTCCCCGTTTTCACACTCAAATCCCAGCTCTCTGCCCACTTAGTGTGCACTTTCTCCCTTGCCTTCTCATGACTTATGTGAGCGCTCTCTCTCTCTCTCTCTCTCTCTCCCCCCCTTATCTCACATACGCACACACAATGTAATGAGGTTGCTTTCAGCAAAGGTGCTCTTAATCACTGCTTTATTGCAATTCACTTGTGGCACTTTTATTTTTAAGCCACTTATTGAGTTGTGTAAGACATCACTTTCTCCATTCCGCCCCGAAAACTGTAATCATATTTTTTCATTTCAATGTTTTCACTTGACAGAAGTGTGTTAAATGTGTGGTGGGGGATAATGCGACGCACGGGTCCTGTTTTATTACACAATATTATATGTGTAACAACATAAGTCATTTGGCATTTGGCAGCAAACGTCAGAGTTTTACCATCGACATTTTTAGGAAAAGTAATTTGCAGATGCTCTAGTATGGAGAACATCTCCAGCGACATCTGCTTTCATTTAATATCTTCATCACTAATATTGTTCCTGTCACATTAAATTGTGAATTTAATGCCAAGATATGGAGCTGATGAATCGGTAATGACATGTGCCGACTGCTTCACAATATTTATTTTCAGTGCACTTTTGGAGAAAATATCAACCTCCTCCTGAACATATGATAACATTATCTTGCATAAAACGTCTAATACCATGCTTGTATTTCCTTGAACTGCATCCGTATGCTGTCTGCATAACGTTGGAAGGATAACATAGGCACATAACACTGCATAACACTGCTACTGTATTAATAACCCCTTACCATTCTCCCCTTTCCCACCAGAGCAAGCCAAAGGCAACTTGAAGGTAACGTCACCAGAGGATACTGAACACCTAAGCCGCAAACAGGGCTCGCCCAATGGGACACAGCCATCCAAGGGAGACCCCAAGGGCTGCCGTAGCGCTCCCCGCAGGCACACAGTAGGGGGAGCCCGCAGCTCCAAAGAGATCCTGGCCATGCAACCTCCAGACATGGACAAGAAGAGAGAGGCCTTCTTGGAGCACCTAAAGCAGAAATACCCTCACCATGCTTCTGCCATTATGGGCCACCAAGTGAGGCTGAAAGAGCAGGTTTGTGTCTCTGAGAAACCCTGATTTCGGCTACTAACGATCACAAAAACAATGTATACAAGAACAAAATATTATTTTGCACAATATGTTTTACAAGTAAACTCTTATTTTGTCTTGCGCACTTTTTCCCCTCCCAGTGTGAGAGTGAATGGTTCAATGAGCAAATATGTTAAAGGAAACACAGCTACAGGTGTTTTCATTGTTGATTTGTTTCACTGTTTTATTGTTTTTTACATTTCAAGTTCTTTCCAAAGTCAACGAGTAAAGGTAAAGGTGCTTTTATTGTCACATACACATACATGTTGAAATTCATGCTCTGCATTTAACACATCCCTCAAGGGAGCAGTGCATAATCTTGTTGAATGATCATGATTAGGATTTTTTCCAAATTTGAGCAGCCTTACCTGAAGTGGTCAGGTTGTCCTGTCATGCAGGGATTGACACAAGCTTTAGGTGTTGCTATACATCATGATGAAAGCTAGGTACTACTACTTCCTTTGTTTGAATTTGTGTGGATTCTACAAGGAGGCAAATTTGGAAGCTTGTTATTTAGAAAAGTGGTATATCAATGTTTATGTGTTTAGTCATTTCCACTTTTATATAGCAAGCTACAGTAGCAAACAAATCAATGCTTAAGTGTAGCTTAAATATTGTGTTGTTTTTATGCAACAAATGTGTGTGTTATGTGTTGTCTCGTAACTGTAATTTAATGTGAATGGTAAATAATTTACTCTTCGTTGACCTTGATTTGCAGCATAACAGTGTTTCATTTTGAAAAAAGTGACAACAGTAATAATGTATTGTAAAATCCTCCAATAACACTCTAGGGTTGACATTGTGAATTTCTAAGTATTTCAATGAGTTCCCTATAAAGGGATAACTATACTAATCTATATGGAATGTGTAATAATGCATTAAACCTGCACTGTGCCTGCACCCCAGCTCTGAGCCTGATTCCACCCACTACAACTTAAAAAAATGCATCAAGGAGCTGAGTGAGGAGATGGGATGGGCTGAAAGGGACACCCCCCAATAACATTAACATTTTAATTTGATGACATATGAGCGTAAGTGTACCGCTGAAAACCAGTCAGGTCCTGGGGTGATTTTTAATGGATATGACATGTAGAAAGGTATTCAGCACATAAAATGCAGATTTTTATAAAAACAGGGAATCAATATTAACACCAGATGATACACCATGTGTATCATGCGAGATCAATCCTATTACTGCGTTTACAGCTCAACAACACATTTAGGGTGCAGCTACACTTTAACATTACATATAAAGTAAAGTAAACGCCCCAGACACAGCAAGTGTATAGACTTGTTGGGGCTTAAGATGATCTCAAAACTGAGTTCAATCTCCAAACTATTTCCCCTGGCTTCACCAACGGTAAAGTGGGAGGGCTCTATAATAAATCAGCCTGTAACGTTTTCTTCCTCTGAATGCTAAGATTACAAAATGTTGATTTGTGCAAGCAGCCTTCAGAAAACATGGCAACCACAAGACCATAGTCCTGTGCTGACCACGTGCAGCGCAGTTGTAAATCCTCCATGCTCTGATCACTATAATCGGACCATTGCATTACGTACTGCAGCTTCAGAGGAGCCTGTTGGCAACGTCGTGTTATTTTTTACAGAGGAATGTGCTGTATGTTGCTTTTCACAGGGAACACACCAATGTACAACTGACTGTAGTTAACAGATTTGTTTAAGGAAGGTTTCTAATGGAACAATTGAACATTTAGCCTGGTCTCACCTGCCTATCTGTGTATTTGTACTGGGTCACAGAAGCCAATAAAGGCAAGGAAGGGGTGATTTGGCTTCATATCTAAAACAATAGAGTTGACTGCGTGACTTGACACCCACAGAGGACATTGGGGCTCCGAAACATGGTGTGTGCAAGGGGGGCTTTTCTCCATTTACTCACCTAAGTTAGGGATCCATTAATCATAACCTACGTTTTAATTGTGCATTGTGCAAGATGCACAATAAGGTTATAATATTAGCATATCACAGCCAATTAATAATGTGTGTATAGCCTATTTTGTAATGCAATAGTCTACTTATCTATTAGATTAATGAAATAGCCTAAAGTGGTTTATTAATACACTAAATTGTCCATACATGTTGTGAAATTGTTTATTTTGTATTTTTTAAGATAGGCCATGGTAGTTTAACAGGTAAGTTGGGCTCCTAACTGGGTGGGGTTAAAGTTGCCATAGAGACTCGTGATGTCACCGCTGGAGGGCTCGGTTTACGTGTAGGTGCGTGTTTGAGTGCAGTGAGAGCGATCCGTATAGAAGTAAAGCGAGCAGCTTTCTGCCAGGCGATGGAACGGGAATACGACGTTTTCCCACTGCAGAGCTGCAAATGAAAAAAGTTAGCGAAAAGGCAGGAATACAGCGTGTCCGATCATCGTTGTTCGCTAAGCGGCTGAAGGTAGGCTTGATGCGCAGGTCGTAAATTCACGGCGTTGGCTCGGTATAGTGAGAACTTTACAACGCGCGGGCGTGTGTGTGTATGTGTGTGTGAGGTGGGGGTGGGGGTCTATCAGGTGCTTCTGAGGCGGTGCACAAGTTGGCGCTCTGAGTTTTACCAGTAAACAGGAGAAAATATGATGTGCGAGTGCGAATGCGATGTAGGTTTTCTATGTTCATTGTTTAACTTGCCATTAATAAGGAATATATATTGTAGTATTTTATAAACTGCTAGACGATTGTTTTATTAAAGGCAACTACAGTATAGCCCGTTACAAAAAATAATGCCTTTACTGTTTCAACTGAAATCTAACAAATGTGTCTATTTAATTGATTATCAGAACATAACCATGCTATTAGTAGTAGTAGTAGTAGTAATAGTAATTGTAATGCAGTAGTAGTAGACGTGTAGTATAAATATAGTCTATTGGTAGTATTAAGATTTATATATATATTATATCTCTGTTGTGCAGACGCGTCTGCCCCTGCAGATTTGTCCTCCTATATTTACCTTGCACAAATGTATCTGTTTTGCACGTGGCCAATTCAATCTCAAAATAGTTGCATGCATCGGGTGTGGCTGTATTTTCTATTCTGCCATAAACAACCAATAGTTTGTTATTAATATGTTGACACTAGGACATGATTATTTAATTATATTGTATTGATTATTTTCACATGCGTTTGAAGGATAAGTCTATTGTTTGCAGTTGTTTCATGAAAACTATTGCTGTATGCATGGTTCATTCCATGGTCATGTAGGATGTTGGACACAGTCTTGCAGTATGTGTTTTTGTTTGCTGCATTTCTTTTTTAAATGCTATATTCAAATGTTGAATATACATTTGTTTAGATTACTAAATTTGCCGAACTAACTATTCTATTATAACTAAGTTATCTGAAGAGACAACAAATCATGTTTCTATGCCAGGAAGAGTAGATCATCTATATCCTGGAGAAAGTAGCTCTGAAATGAAAGAAGTGATCTGTCCAACTGTCTGCCTTACATTAATAGTCACTGCCGAAACTCCCAGTACTGACAGATCATGATTAATTCACTATAATGTAATATAATGCACATTCCCTTATTAATAGACTACATGTTTATTTAAAAGATGTGTCACTAGCCATTCTAACTAATCTGTCTGGAAGCTAAACCACAGTAAATAATTCTAAAGAAACAAATAACGTCTTTACTAAATAGAACATATCTTTTATCTCAAAACTGTGAGCCAGTGGTCACGTGCGGCTCTTCACTAAGACGTGCATGTGAGAACCAACATGATGATCCACATCAGCGACTTCCCCCCCTCCATGATTCACAAATTGAGACAGAAAAGGGTAATTTTGGTTACAACGTAGGGGGAGTTTATCAAGGTCAAGCAGAGGTTGGGGAGATGATAATGCTGTGTGTGAATAGCATTTGACCCTGTCCAACACACACACACACACACACACACACACACACACACACAAAGTGACTCACTGTTGCACATTTCCAAGCTGCCAAGGCATGTGATCCTCAAGCCCATAACAAAAGCCAGTGATTTAATTTCCTCCTCTCTCCATCAGGCCTGTAAAGGCCTCAATTCCCACCCAAGAGAGATGAGATAACTGGACGACAGGCTTCACACCACCCTCTGCTCCGGGGCTTTGACAAGCACTTACTAAAGAGCTTGACCGATCACACACACGCATGCACACACACACGGATGCACGCACGCACGCACACACACATGCACACACACACGCACCAATCCCCTCCACCGACTTATGAGTCACTGTCTGTGTGTGATGAACTGTGACAGGACAGACCCACGATCTTGGTCTCTCCACAGTCAGCGGGTAAAGCCCCCCGTGTTGGGACAGCTGTGTGCACCAGCCAACTAGCCAGGCGGTTTCTGCTGCTGCCCAGCTGTGCTAATCCGTTGTACGCACAGAGAGCGGCCACAGATTACGATGACAGTATGACTAGAGTTGCAATAGGAGCCTCTTGAGTCTGTAGTAGTGCCGTCGTCGAGTGTGGCTTATCAACAAGTGACCCACAGTTTGGTCTCACCACACGCTTTAGGGCAAGCCTATATAAAAGGGATAACCTTTTATAGCGTAGTCAGATTAGGCTATATAAACACGCTTCATTTGTGCTTACAAGCGTCAAATACACACTGTACTCTAGCCTGGTTCAGAGTGTTTTACAAGAATCGCTACATTTAGCTGTTCGCCACATACCTCTCTGTGGGCTCCTATCTCCCTACAGCCACAGATCCAAGGTCAGCCAGATAACGCCAGCGCATAGCAAGAAATGGGAGGAAATGGGAGAACGATCACAGGGAGAAGATAATAATAGAGAGCTAGATGATGTTGCTGTTCCAATTTTAAGGGTGCAGTGTATTCACTGGCCAGAGGGGGCAGAGTTGAGTTGAGAACCATGCGTACAGTATAGAACAGTGGGATGTGCCGTGCATGTGCGCTGCTAGGGCTTCGTCCAGTCGCGTTCCTCCAATCGCATCCAAGCAATGTGAGCTCACACAACAAACCCTTTACGCCTATCCAAGTGGTGTATTTTCATAAAGCACCTCTTTGTTGTAGCCTTTATTGCACCTTGTGTCTGTAGTACCACAATCAGATACTGTGTAGCAGGTCGAGCAGCTGTTTTTAATCAGCCCCCCTCGACAGAATTTGGGCTTTTTTATGGCCTCTGCAACCCACCATGAAGTGGCATTTGAGAGCTGGTTTGACCAGGGCAAACAGAAGGCTACGGGGGCTGAAATTGTAATGGCATGTAATCACCAACTGTGCCAGTTGTACTGTATACTCTGAAAATATGACTTGTTCTTTAAATTAACCAAGTTATGTTGTTGTCTTTAAGGGCAACAGAGGCTTGTTCAATATTTGACTGTACAATATGTTCCTTACCTTCATCTAAGCATATATTCATCCTCACTCTCACCATTCTCTTTAGTCATATGTTTTTTACACTCTAACAAAGTGCTCTCATTAGTCTCTAATACATAAACACTGTGTGTTTGTATACAGTATATACCTCAAAGTTGGATATCATTTTGTTTCTATTAAAGTATTAATGTATATTTGAATTGATTCTTACTAGTGGATAAATTCAGTATACTGGTTTGACCGTTAAGTTAACCTTTCAAAAGTTGTAAACTGTGTTAACACCTTTAACGGACCAACACTTTCCCAGTGTTGTAGGGAGGGTGGGCGCTGTGTTTGTGGGTTTAGACGTGTGACACCCCTAACCGAGGGGGCAGACAGGCCGTCTATGGATCGGCGCCGTGGCCTGGTCTAATCCCAGTGGTAAGAGCGGAGTGGGAAGTGGGGGAGGGGGTCGGAGGTGACTGGGGGTTAAGCCTCTCTAACAGAAGGCCTTGACGGACCTGCTTCTGATGACGAGCTGGAAAGACTTTCATACATTGTATCCAGTACAATGTGCTCGCGTAAATCAGCCTTGACAATCATGTCTGAGCTCCAGTCCCTCTAGCTCAGGCTTTGGTTCACAGCTGTAGCTTGAGTCATGTTTAAGATATATTTTGCTTACATTTGTGAATGCATGGAAGATTCAATATTGTGAGGCTATAAGAGGTTTGGATTTTCTGTCAGATTATGTGGATTTACTTGATTTAGTGGAGCCTTCTTGGACCTTATAACCTCACATTCCTTTGGGTACAATTCGAACCATTTGTCTAAACAGCGTGCCAGTTACAACCTGAGGAACATCTCTGTGAGCCATACTCTGTTCAGCTAATCTGTACTGCATGGGAGTATAATCAATATAACCTGTATGAACACGAGAAGGCACTTCAGTGGAAGCATAATGAAAACTATATGGCCAAATATCTCCTTCCCTCACTTTGTAGTTTTGCTCTAAAATTCAGCGCAAATACACAGTACTGTAATCACCTTTTTTACCATATTAATGTGAATTATTTAGTGTGATGACGTTACCTAATTTATGTTGCTTTGATTTTAAAATCAGTTTTGCAGCAGAGGATAAAGGATGCCATATCATTGCTTTGAAATTTCTAATTCAGTTAACCACACCGTGCCTACAGATGACGAGTTTGCAATGCAAAGAAACTTGCAAAGATTAATTTGAAGTTCCATCAATGATGTGGTGGGGCTAGTGTTTTGTTTGTCTTGGTGCAAGTATCTGCATGAGGGCTGACATTTGGACTCCACAACCTTGGGCCAAAGGTATTCCTCATTTCAAAGCCAGATACTCAACACTAATAGGGCCAGATTAATAAAGCATCTGGCCCTGCCCAATTAAAACTATTTTACCTTCACATATTTTTTTGCTACATGGTTCAGAGCTAGTCAGAGGTGTGGTTGTCAATATGTGGAAGTATTGGGGAAATAGGCACAAGAGTGTGGCAGTCCTCTGGGATGCTAACATTTCACTCCACCAGTTGACCTGCAATTAGCTAAATAGCGTTATCTTGTACAATTGTTTTTGTCTGGCTATGAAGCTGTCTGTTTCATGAATAGATTAATTTAAACACATTAACATGATGCAAAAACGTATTACAGCAAATTAATTAACTACACATTTTCAAATATATTCAAATATGTTGCACCAATTAACTGGCCACTGATCTAAGAGAGATTATTTCTTTTCTAATATTATGCAATCAGTGATTGGACAAATAATATATGTTTATTTTTTTTATTTTTTACTTTTTTTTTTAACTTTTATTTTATGATGGCTACAATTGTGTACAGATTAAATTACATTATTATTTTTTTTTGTTTGTTTTTTCATCAACATCAACAACTTAAACCCCTATGTTTTTGGCACCAGCAGCAAATAAAGATAACAAATGCATTGGCAGTATTTATATATTTGTCATAGCAGTTCATGGTGAATTTAAGACCATAGTGGCAGTTATGCTTGATGATTCTATATCATTTATTTGTAAACACACCTTGTAGACAGTTGTGCATAAGGCATTTGACTAAGAAAACAGTTTTCTTATCACCATAGCGTCTTGAGCCTGAAGCTTGCTTGCTGCAGGTAAAGGGGTGATTAGTTTCCTTAAGCATTAACGGCTGCCTCTCCGGGAACCATCACCTTATCGTGGTGGAGAGGTTTGTGTGTCCCTATGAACCTGAGAGCTGTGTTGTCT